>SNQJ01S0012985.1:49447-113035 GCA_010110895.2 Picea sitchensis
AAGTTCATCTCCATGTAAAGTAGTATTTCTGCTAGTACTTGGAAAATAACTCTCTGGAGGTCGACACTTTGGGGGCATCGTCTATATATTTAAAAACAACATAGAAAAGTTAGTGTGTATAGAAAATATAAAAATCCTGATAATAAATATTACTAAAATTCATGACTTACTGATTATTACATAGAATACATTAAATATTGAATCCTCTTACCAAGGGACGATATTCATAACCCCCTTCGGTGTGCCCCTTCTCCCTACAATGTTTTTGGGCTGTTGTTATTAAAAGTCTTCTATTTTTCAAGCCTCTGCAATCATAGCAAGGGAAATGACATTTTCCATCGCCCCTCACCTCTAATGCCGCTCTTAACCGAGCAAGCTTCCTGTCATTTTCATTCATTGTGAAAAATCCTTGTCCTGATAAGTAATTGTCTTACCTACACCATACCAAACATTAATTTGTCAATTTTTTATATTTTGGCTACTCCTTTCGATTATGATATGTTTATTTACAGTGACCTACATATTTATAATAAGGTCAACATCTTTATAATAAGGTGATCATATGTCTAGAGGATCAACATCATGACGACATAGATAACATCTTTATAATAAGGTCATATGTGTACAAATGTTTTCTTTATATAATAATGACATATATACCTAACATAAGTTTAGGGTTAGTGTTTATGTATCTTATTATTCCCTGCTAAAGTAGGGAATATAACAATCAATTACTATCATTTCATCGATCAGGGTTGAGTTTCAAGAGCAATTCCATATCTTTATCAATGAAAAGAGAGAGAGATTATAGCTACAATTGAAGGGAAAAGGGTACGTGGATTCCATAAACCTAGAATATTATGGAATCCACATACCCTTTTCCATAGAATATACTAACTAGATCCAAAAACCAAAGACATGAAATATGGTACTACACATATTAAAATATATTATCAAGGAAAAAACAAGCTAAATGCAATTTGGACATTTGAAAAAAAAATTACAAGTTAAATGAGTACATCAATAAAAATAACATACTAACCTTGCAAGTTCAAAATCCAAGCTATGTAGATAGAGAATTGGATTTGTTCAACCGGTGGGTGACGGAAAAAATAAACAGCTCAAACAAAAGCCAAGAACAATGTCGCAACTATAGCAATTGTGTCGCAAAGTCTCTTAAAGTCACGTATATATAGATAAAATAGTCAACTAGCCTTTAACACCGACCAATGAGATAGGCAAAATGTTCATCGCTATTGCCACGAAAGTTCATCGCTATAGCGACGAAAATCTCGACTAGGTTAAATTAAGATTTTCGTCGATATTGCGACGAACTTTTGTGGCAATATCCACGAAAATCCTGCCCCGCTTAAAAAAATGATGAAACTAGGGGAAGCGTGGAAAATTTTCGTGGAATAATCCACCCATATGTAGTAGTGCTAAGATTTAGGTATATTCCTCTACATGTTATTCATAACAACTCATCATCACATCACAATGACATCGACTGTTGAAAACAATGAAAACACATCAATGACAATATGTCCAACAGTTCCATGTAAATTTCTTCTTGCAAATCCTCATGCAAGAAGATGGATTTATCATCCATTTGATGGACCTCCCATTTATATGACGCTACAGGGGCTAGAAGAAGGCGGATGGAATTCATTTTGGCTACAGGGAAATTTTTTTCAATATAGTTAAGTCCTTCTACCTAATAAATTCATTTGAAAACTAATTGGACCTTATGTCTTTCAACACTTTGATATGTTGCAAACTTAGTTCTATACACCCATTTACATCTAACAAGTTTTCTTCCTTTTGAAAGAGAGACAAGATATCAAGTATCATTTGCCAGTAAGGAATGATATTCTTCATTCATTTTTGTATCATAATCTGGATGGCCAAAAGCTTCTACAAAATTTTTGGGATCATGAATATTTGAAACTTGAGCCAAAAGAGAGGAGGATCACTAGAATTGTGAACACGTGCAAGGATGATCTAAAGGATCACTGGCCATTTCTTATGTTTTACAAACCTATTTAGGAAGTTTTGGTGCCAGTGCAAGTTCACGTTCAATGGACTCAATTAGAGGAGGGTGATTAGGTAGAGGTGGATTTCTATCCTCACTATCATCATCTAAAGGAGAAGAAACTATAATAGGAGCGCCATAAAAAAACTTGGGAATCAAAAATGGCACATTCGTCAAAGATGACTCATGTGTAGAATATGTCACGTGGGTTGAGAGACCTTCATTAAACTTAACATATTTTCTAATAATAATTGTGTTGAATGAGGTTGAAGAAGTCTATATCCTTTTATATCTTCTAAGTATCCAACAAAAATGCACTTCTCACACTTAGGTTGTAATTCTTTATTTTTTTCATTAGGAATGTGAGCCCATGCTTCACTACCAAACACACAAAAGTGGCTTACATATATTTTAGTATTAATCCATATGCTTCTTTTCCTGTTATATATTTTAAATCATTTGTGGGAGTGTGATTAACTATGTAGTTTGCATAATTAATGGCTTCCACCCAAAAAGAATGAATTAATCCCTTAGATTGGATAATATAATTTTCCATTTATTTTAATGTGTGATTATTTCTCTCAACAACACCATTTTGTTGTGGTGTGTATGGAACAATATATTTCATCTGAATGGGCTATTTAGCGCAGCAAGTTGTAAATTTTTTGTCAACATATTTGTCCCCATTATCTGTTATTAACTTCTAAAGTTGATGTTCAGATTGATTTTCTACAAGAATCTGGTAGGCCAAAAACATGTTAAATACTTCACTCTTATTTTTTAATAAATAAACCCAAGTGTGTTTCGAGAAGCCATTAACGAAAGTTAAGAAGTACTTGAACCTAGAGAAATAAGCAAAAGGAAGTGGGCCACATAAATCACTATGAACAAGCTACAAGGGGGTTGAGGTGTGCCAAGAGGCATGCTTGTCAAAATTGTATTGATGATGTTTGTCAAGAACATAGATGAAGTAAACACCATCTCTGCAAGAAATGAAATAAAGACTAGTCACCATATTTTTCTTACATAGTTTCTACAATGAGCAATATTTTAGATGACCAAATTGCCCATGCCAAAGTTTGTTCATGTCATCACTATGAGAAATAAAAACTAATGGAAGAAATGACGAGCCAAAGTTGTCAAATCTGTACAACTTGGTAATATAATTAACAATTCCAATTACTACTACATGCTTGGGATCCTTTAAATTCTTGATTACAACTTCGTGAGATGAAAATTCTATTGTTTGACCTTGTGAGTGTTTCGATATACTCATAGAGGGTTGTAGGAAATACTTGGAACACATAACACATCATTAAAATGGTCATAATCTCATTGAACTGTTACAGACCCTACAACACTAAGATATCTATCATCGCGAATACATATTTTTTTTGTATTACATTCATTAAGAACCAAAAATATGGTTTTATCCTTATCCATAATTAGTAATCCATTTATTAGAAGATAAAGTAGATGTTGCATTACAAGAAAAACCAAAAGTAGAACATGCATGTCCATGAGAAGAAGAGTTAGAAGAATGAGAATCAAGATTGATGTTGCTCTTCTTCAATGTTGCTTCTAAGGATTTCATCTTCCTAAAACATTTAGACTCCATATGACCATCTCACCCACAAAACTTACAATGTCTCTCAGTCATCTTGTCTTTTGATTTAGTTCATTTATCAACATTGGGAATAGGAGTAGGTTGAGAGGGTTTGGGATTGTTGTTTTGTATGTTATTGCAATGATGCTGCTTCTTTAGATGCTTGTGATTTTTCTTATATTGTGCTACTAAGACTTTGTTATATGTACCTATAATGCTAATCAATCCAAGGTGCAAGAGTTTATCTTTCTCTCTAATCAGAGAATTACAAATTCTTCAAAGGTGGACATTTTGTACATAGCCCCTTGACTAATAAGTTCTTTTTTAGTGGAGTGAAAAGTAGATAAAAAATGATAATAGGCATTTCCAAGCTTTGCAAGAATACCATATATAAAATGGTCATATTCCTTCTTTATCTTACATTCTATAAGTATAAGTATAAGTTTTGAAAAATAAGATAGAAAATCCTCAATGTGAGAGAATCAATAGGATTTGAAGAACTTAATTGATTTTTGAGCTAGTGGTCTCAAATCGCATTATGTTTACCAACCACATTTTCCAGCTTCTTCCAAGCTGCATCAGGGGTTTCAATTCCATAAAGGTGAAATGGTAAATAATTGGAGTTGGACATCTCTATCAATCCACATGTTAAATTGTTTTTACTATCATATTTGGCTCTCTTTAATGTATCAAGGGGGGGGGAGCTTCTATTCCCAAGGTAACTTGGTAAATTCCCTTACTTTATAATATATCCTACATTTGGGATTTCCATGAGAAGTAGTTAGAACTCGTAAGTAGGATCTCACTTGGACTAGCCATCTCAAATGGAAAGAGATTGAAAAAATAGGTAGTTAGAAAAAATGCATTGAATACAAACTTTAGATGATAAAGTTACACTCATTTAAAGAAAGGCATAAAATTTCAAAACAGTAACCAATGTGCCATGTGGTAGTTGGAGGTTGGCCCATGTGGTGATGGGTGCACAATGAGGTTGTCGAGTTGGAAAGAGTAAAACAAAATTCCCTCCTTGTCTAACTTTGTCATGTAGGATTAGTTTTACAAATAAGTTACATTTATAATGTAAGTGACCCACTTTTAGACAATAAGTGTGAATCACTTTTACAATAAAGTTACTTTCAACCAAGTGAACTATTATGAAAGATATATAACAACTGTTAGAATGGAGTAAGGGAGCCTTTTTTTAATTTTTAACTAGTAGGCTCCTCAAAGTGCACGCTTACCCCCAAACCCCTAGTTTTTTCTTGGAAAAACTTCAAACATCGATTCACACAAAAAGGTAAATTTATGGAACAAAAAAAATTAAAAAATCACAAATTTATGTACTAAAAGCTAAATTTTGACTAGCTTACTGAAAAAATGAAACATTTCTTATATGTTTTGTTGAGATCGCATAAGTAATGACGAAAATAACATACACATATTAGAAAACACTTTCCTCTTTGTTTCTAATTATCTAAGATTGTACAAGGTGCAAGCCACACAACATATGCAAATTTGAAAGGAATAAAACCAAAAATACAAACAAACAAAAAAATGAGATATTGAACAATCTGAGAGAGATTTAAAAAAAGAAACTTAAAAATGAAACTACATATCTGTAAGTTAAATGATCATGTATTTGAAAAAAAAAATCCTTTTTGTCTAAAACAAAAAGGGTTCCCAACTAGAAATGACACTTTGGATGTACTAGAGTAGTTCACTTAGCCCAAACATGCTTAGAAACAATAGAATCCAAAAGTCCTTTGTTGCATGCAATAACCCAAGTTTAGGATCTCAATCAACAATGAGAGTGGGTCTTCATAGGGGCTCTAATACCATGTTTGATAAATAGGTCATATACACACAAGTCAAACACATTAAGGAAACTCCTTACAAAAACAAATCAAAGATCAATATGCTAGTGTATATGTGGTTAAAACCCTCAAAGAGGGAAATAGTTCACAACCCCAACCAATACAAGTACTTTGAGTAAATATATTAATGCAAAAATAAAATAGTTTACATAAGAATCTCTCATAATCAATCACTGGCCAATGACCCTCCATGTTCATTAAATAGAGATCATTGATCAATTGGGTGCTAAGCCATAGATCATGTGTCATTAGTATCAAGGAGAAGATGAATAGTTGAATCAATTTATGTCCAGAACATAATTGTGATCGTCGAATTAGTTAGTTACAAGAGCACACTAAAGAATCATGCTTTACCTAAAGACACATCAGACCAAATTGAACTTAAATAACTCCTAAGTGTCTAAATGTCCTAATATATTTGAAAGCTTACATTAAATTTCATATCTTAGTGTTTCCATAGACCAAAATGATACAATGCTAGAAGTATTTAAAACACATTCACAAAAACATCTGCATACACCAAATATGGGAACCAAAGTAATGACATTGTAAAATGAACAAAATAACATTTTGTGAGTGATTTGAATGCATTTCATAGTTCTAGGAATAAATGTAGGCCAAGACTATTAATTCCTTGTGCATAATTAACTCAATATTTTGGAACAACAACCATACCATTACATAATTTCTAGCAAACAACATTGAGAGTATAAAATGGTAGTGTCTAAAAACATCCACAAATTACAAGTTTTGAAATTAGGTAATACAACATTTTCTTGCAAATTGTACGACTGAATTTAGGAGAATCTATAGAATGAAGGGGATAAATTTTTTGAATATTAAAAGAACAACTCGTGCAAAGAATACAACACATACAAAAAATTCTCCCACTTATTTTTTTCTTTACATACAAGGGGCCCGAGGATTACCTGATCAACAATTCAGGGCAACAATGCCCATTGCTTCTCTACGCCAAGAGAAATTATCAATGCTTACATACTTTGTCAATGAATTTGCAATAATATTCAAAGTGTCCACCTTCACCAAAAAAACCTTCTTGTTGTCAACAATGTCTCTCACAAAGTGATACTGAACATCAATATGCTTTGTCTTAAAATGATAAGTCGATTTCTTTGCCAGAAAGACTGAACTGTGACTATCACAATCTAACTTTACAAAGTTCTAAACAAACCCAATACCTAAACACAAACTCTATAACCATACAACTTCCTTACTCTCATGAGTAGTTTCCATGTGTTCAACTTCTATAGTTGAGAGTGCCTCTATAGGTTGTCTCTTTCTCTGTTCTAGGTGGATATTGATGGCCACCCACCTATTGCAACTAGCTCCTCTTGACAGTTTTTAGTTCAACACATTCTTTTTACTTCTTTGTAATTGTGGGTTCTATAGTTTTAGGGTTGTCTGAAGCCCTACACATCTTCCAGGTGGATATTGGTGGCTTCCCACCTAATCCAATTGGCTTATTTTGGAAGTTTTCATGTCAACACATCTTTCTATACTTCTAGGGTCGTTTTGGGGCCCTAAACATTTTTTTTTAGCTTGCCATAGTCAAACTATAACACCTTGTTTCCCCCAATCTGTAAAAATAACTATATTGACCAAGAACTATGGCAAACTCAAAGGTGTGAATTTTTTATTTGATGGAACTTTATATAAAAGGTCGATGAATGTAAATTATGTTATGAATATGTGTTGCATGAGTACTGAGAGGGGGATGTGCTAAAAGATACCACGATGGCTAATGAAGGGTGGTGGAAGGGAACTGGAATGGTTGCGCTAACTTCCACCGAACTAGTACCATATTGGTTTTTACTTTCTCAAATACCAAGGCAACTCTCTAACCTAGGAATGAATTTCCCATCAGGATGGTAGGTGGGGAGGGTCCTCAAAAGTTAATGAGGGGATGGGGCAAACTGCCCATCTGTAAAGCTCTCAAACCTGACCACAGACGGGGGAATTCATGCCACGTGCAATCTTGTAGAGAAGGGAAAGAAAGGAAGTGTGGGAAGGGTAGAGAAAGGGATCACGCGCGACAGGAATCATAGAAGAGAACCGCAAAACCTTGGAACCACAAGGAGTTCTGAACACAAGTGAAGGAGAGTAACTTTCGTCCTCGATTTTTGTCTGTATCAAGAGAAGGAGAGTAACCTTCGTCCTTGACTTCCATTGAGTTGGAAGTAAGAGATTGAATATTAGAGCATCGTGGTCTGGCTCGGGGGTGGCTAGTGGTAAATCCGTTTAAAGTCACTGAGACTACGGTTGGGTAGAAACGAGCACCCCTCTCAGTAGTTGCATCACGCCTTGTGGTTATGATAAGTGTTTTATGCCTTATATTTTGAATTGAATATCATGGATGACTGTTTATACTTATACGCCATAGTTGATGTCTGTGTAAATTAGTTAATTTCAAAGTATGCTTCCATCCCATTGAGAATAGACCCATTTGGTTGACCTTCACAATATTCTAGGATGGCTCCTCGAGAGCACCTTTCCCTGGGAATTGCCTCATAAATTTGGAACCATACCGAGCCTTTACCCATAAACTGGACTAAAATCAGGGACAATTTCCCAAGAACCATCTGAAGGTTCATGCGATCGGGATCTGGAAAACTTGTGCACGAGAGAGTAGTTCTCTAAGGTTTTAGAGTCGTGGGAGTTTTAAGCTCTGAAAGGTTGAATTTCGTGACCCAAGTTCATAAAGGATAGCGAATCCAATTATCGAAAGGGAGTATCCCTTCGTTTGGTAGACGAATGGACAAGATCCTTTCGGAAATACCCCAGGTCTGTTAGGACCAATGGATCTAGAGGAGGAGCGCGAGCGTTAACGCTTCGACCCCTTCAGCCTTCACAAGTAGTGATGGAACCGGGACCGTAGATCCCAGTTTCCATCGGGAGCTATCTAGGTCGTCGATCTTAACCCTTGTGTAGATGGCAGGATGGACTTTTCATAGTCCTGAAAGTATCGATTTAATCAGGACCATCCATTCAGCAGGGACGAGTGGCAGTCGGGTGGCATTTCGCTAACTTGCGACTTGGAATGGTCAAAGGGTAGGACTGCACAAACTCGCGATTCGTGAAATCATGACATAATCGTGGTCATTGATCCAAGAGTGATTTGGATGATTGATCGTCTAGAAGGGAATTTCGTCATTTTGAGAGTTGGGGGATTCAAGAGGAGAGCCTTCGCAAAGTGCCAAGTCACGCAGTCCCGACCCAACACTCAGAGGAATGTGGGAACTTGATCAGGGGACAACAAGGACCGTCGATTTAGAGTGAATGAGTTTCAGTGTCCGGGAGACCAAAGGGAAGAATCTCTTGGTTTCGCAAGTCGCAAAATCCCAGCATACGAAACCCCGATGCGTTCAATGGTTTGGCCCTAAGTCACAGGACAGGGTCATGTGGTAGAAGGAGGAGGCATGCGCTAGTAGTTGGCTAAGCGTCTAACTTGGGGATCGGTATTTCGGGACCCAAGAATTTGAAGAAATGAGAAGTTGAGGGATGTGAAGTCCCAAAATCGTGAAACATGAAATAAACTATGGTTTTAGGCCGTGGTCACAGTGTCGTGGTCGTGTGGAGGAGGGTCAGGTGGTGATCATAGGTGAGAGGGCTAGCACGCGCTAGGCCCCTTAATCTCTTTCGGGACTGAAGGAGATGAATAGGTTGGGACGCCTTGCATCAGGATCCCCGATGTCATGAAATGAGATGAGCCTTTTAAACTAAGCCTATGGTCGCAGGTCTCAATCACATGGTGGAGGATGAGAAATGAGCTAGCCTGCGCTAGGCCCCTGTAGGAATTTGGGAATTCTATCCTTTGAGAAAAAGGAGAAAATTTCGTTATGCCACCGTGGGTGTGTGACAAATTGGTATCAGAGCATGGTTACAACACTTGGCCTACTTGGGCTCATGAACGAGTCGCATAGAAACTCCGTTTGAAGTACTCTTAAAAAGAGTAACCCTCTATCTTAACCTCCTTTACCAAAAGTCGAAGTTAAGAATGTTATTAAAGAAAAGAATGAAATCCCTACTGTGTGTATGCATTTGAGAAATGTGAATTTATGTGTTGGTTATGAATGAATATAATGTTAGCTAACAACAAGTGTTTTGTCTACATGCAAGTGAACAATCAACCGAGGGAAAACTGCAAACATATAGAATGGTGACGAACCACGAGGCGGGGGACAACTCCCACAATAGAGATGAAGAGTCTGATGAAAGGAGGGCTATAGAGACCCCTCTGGATCTAGTTGAGACTGTGAGGAGTCTCATGGTCGAACTACAAATCTGCAAGGCCAACAATGAGAGGTTGATAAAAGAGCAAGAGAAGCAAACATAAATTAATGCAATCTTGTTGCAGAGTTTATCTGACATACAAAGACAATTGCAGCATGGACCTAACACCAGTCACGAGGATCGACGACAGACAAAGAAGAGTCGAATTCCACATGAGATACGAAAACATAGCCTTTTGAGTGGCTACACTGGGAAGAGCACCTTGTGGAAGGCCCACCCCGAAGATAGGGGACGTGTGTTGGACATCTCCTCTAGAAAGGAAACTGGCGACTTAGAGGGATTTTCTAGTAGAAGAACTAGTTCATATTCTCGAAGAAAATGAAAGAAGTGAAAGCATTGCAAAAGTCTTAATCTCGAAGAATTCAAGAAGGCCAAACCACCCTCTTTCGATGGTGAGATAAAGATAGGAGAGGAAGCAGAGGCCTGGCTTCTTGGAATAAAGAAGTATTTCAGAGTCCATGACTTCTCGAAAAACTTGAGGGCCCGAGTAGCCACTTTCAACCTGAATGGAAAGGCTTCCATTTGGTGGGAAGACCTTAAGAATGTAAAAGGGATTCACGAAGAAGACCTATCTTGGGAACAGTTTGAAAGATACTTCAGGAAGAAGTATCTGTCGGAAAAGTATTTCAATGAAAAGACTAAAGAATTCTATGAACTCAAGCTGGGGAACCTCAACATAGAAGAATATGTCAATAGATTTCTTGAGCTGCTGAGGTACATACCCTACATAAAAGGAGAAAATGCAAAGGTGCAATGATTTATCAGTGGGATACCTAAGGACTATCAGAACAATATTGAGTTTGACGAGCCGAGGACCCTAGAAGACATTATTTGAAAGGCAAGATATTGTTATGAACAGTTTGGGATTTGGACAGAACCTTGCGAAGGCTGGAAGTAGAAGAATGGTTCGAGATTCCAGAAAAAGGGGTTTAAATCCCCAATATTTAAAAACTATAAAAAGGATACAAGGATGAGCTTTCCTACTTGAAGTGTACACTAGCAGAATTTTCCCTCTCAGAGAAAAAATAAGCCTTTTGGGTCAACCCCCGGAAAGAATGATAATCCAAAGAAAGAACCCTTGAAATGATGGGGTTGTGGAGAAGAACATCTACTGAGGGACTGCCCGCACCGACAACAAAATAGTAGGATAATTTACAACATCCAAGAGGCTACCACCGTTAATGACGTGGCCAGGAGTATGCCATGAATTTATGCATCCATGGATAATAAAAAATCCGACGACCAAGCTTCAATGGTGGAGATGGAAGGTATGATCACTAACCACCTAGTGTCTATTCTAATTGACCCTGGTTCAAATTTGAGTTATATAGCCCCTCAGGCTGTTGATAAGTGTAAATTGCAGCCACATAAACATGCCAAACCATGGTTGGTACAGTTAGCCACTGACACCAAAATAAAGGTAGTGGAGGTCATACCAGCTTGCCAATTCACTATGGGTGAATTCTCCACCCAAGCAATCCTTAAAATACTACCCCTAGGATCATATGACCTGTTGATTGGCATGGAATGGCTAGCTTCATATAAAGCCAGAATGGACTGTTACCATAAAACCTTAGAATGTGTAAGTGAAGAAGGAAGGAGGATAACCCTTCAAGGGATCCAGAAACCTGTCTCGGTGAGACAAATATCAACCCTTCAAATGAGAAAGTATTGCAAAAAGGGATTCCCACTATATGCGATACAGGTGTTGGAATCGGTTGAGGATGACAAAGCAAGCCTCAAAGACCACCCCATACTAAGAGAATTTAGAGATGTGTTTCCAGAAGAGGTACCGGGTCTACCTTCGAGAAGGGACATTGACTTATCGATAGAACTTGCACCAGGAGTGGTGCTAGTGTCTAGGACACCCTAAAGGATGAGCACACCCAAGCTAGTTGAGCTTAAATTACAACTAAAAGAAATGATGGACAAAGGCTATATCTGACCTAGGGTGTCTCCATGGGGAGCACCAATCCTGTTCGTGAAAAAGAAAGATGGTACCCTCCGACTGTGCATAGATTATAGACAACTCAATAAGGTAACCATAAAGAACAAGTGCCCCTTACACCAGATCGATGACTTGTTCGATCAATTGGGGAGGTGCTTCCATCTTCTCCAAGATTGACTTGAGATATGGATACCATCACGTCCAAATTAAGGGTGAAGACATCCACAAAACCGCCTTCAGAACGAGATATGGTCACTGCGAGTTTGTGGTAGTACCATTTGGATTAACCAATGCCCCTGGCACCTTTATGTGCTTGAT
The DNA here is from genome assembly GCA_010110895.2 of Picea sitchensis. Taxonomy (NCBI): domain Eukaryota; kingdom Viridiplantae; phylum Streptophyta; class Pinopsida; order Pinales; family Pinaceae; genus Picea; species Picea sitchensis. The sequence goes on from SNQJ01S0012985.1 coordinate 61,537, forward strand.
GAACAATGTGGTCAAAAAATTCCTAGAAAAATTTGTGCTGGTTTTTATTGATGATATCTTAATCTACTCCAAGAATAGAAAGGAACATGAGGAACATCTTAGACTTGTGCTTCAAGTGCTAAGAGAACATCATCTCTATGTCAAGTTTAGCAAGTGTGATTTCTTCCAGAAGAAAATACATTACTTGGGCCATGTCATATCTAAAGAAGGGGTAGTAGTAGACCCTGACAAGATCAAGTCTATCATGGAATAGCCTACCCCAAAGGACATTTCGGACATTAGATCCTTTATGGGCTTAGCGGGATACTATAGGAGATTTATAAAAGGATTCTCCAAGATTGGTTGTCCAATCACTGTCCTCCAGAAGAAGGGAGTTAAATTCCTTTGGACCCCAAAATGTGAAGAAAGGTTTCAGACCCTAAAACACCTACTAACCCATGCACCCGTGCTGAAGATCGTTGATCCTGAAACTGACTTCCTCGTGTGCACTGATGCCTGTAAGGAAGGGCTTGGAGGATTCCTTATGCAAGAAGGAAGTGTAGTCTACTATGAATCCCAAAAATTGAATGAGCACGAAGTCAACTATGTGACCCATGATCTAGAACTTTCCGCCATAGTGCACTCCTTGAAAATGTCGAGGCATTACCTCCTGGATAGGAAATTTGTACTTATGAAAAACTACTGTGGATTGCAACACCTATTTGCCCAACCAAAACTCAATGCTAGACAAGCTAGGTGGATGGCCCTTCTTAGCAAGTTTGATTTGGAAATGAAACATATCAAGGGAAAGGAAAATAAGGTGGCTGATGCCCTTAGTATAAGTATGAAAACAATTCATTTGGTAGCGGTGAGCACCTGCGAGACCAACGTCAGGGAAAGAGTCAAGAATGCACAAGAAATAGACGTGTTCTTCCAGACCATGACCTCATACCTGGAGAAAGAACCCGTAGGGATAAAGTACGAAGGCTACCAGATGTTAGATGGAGGTCTACTAACTTACAGAAACAGATTGTATATTCCAAACTGTGACGACTTGAAGAGGTTCATAATGGATGAACTACATAAAAGAGTGTATACTGGTCACCCAGGATACTAGAAGATGATCATGACCACCAGGAAACAATTCTATTGGCCTGGATTGAATAAAGACATAGCTGAGTATTTAGCCAAATGTATAGAATGCCAACAGGTTAAAGCAGAACACCGGCACCCAATGAGATTATTACAACCTCTACCAATCCCAGAATGGAAATGGGAGACCATCTCCATGGATTTCATCACTGGATTACCAACATCGGCCAGGCATAATGATGCCATCATGATAGTGGTGGATAAATTGAGCAAGTCTGCTCATCTTATCCCTGTCAAATCGACTTGTAAGGCAATAGACATCGCCAACATATTCATGAAGGAGATATTTAGACTACATGGCATGCCTAAGGAGATTGTGTCTGACAGAGACACGAAATTTACCTCAAACTTTTGGAAATCCTTGATGGTTGGTCTAGAGATCAAATTATTGTTCAACACAACCTATCATCCTCAAACCGATGGACAGACGGAAAGAGTGAACCAAATATTAGAAGACATGCTAAGGATGCATGTAATGCATCAACCTAAAAAGTGGGAAGATTACCTGCCACTGGTGGAATTTGCCTACAAAAATGGCTACCAAGAATCACTAAAGATGAGCCCTTTCGAAGTCCTCTATGGTAGGCCATGCAACACTCTAGTCATTTGGAGTAATCCCGTAAACAAAATTACTATTGGACCCGAAATTTTGAAAGAAATGTAACAACACGTGATTCAAATAAATTAAAATCTGAAAGTCGCTCAGAACAGACAGAAAAATTACGCCGACAGAAAGAGAACTCCTAGAGAATTCAATATGGGAGACCACACATATCTTAGAGTTAGGCCCAAGAAGAGTTCCATGAGGATGGGAGCTTGTGCCAAGTTGGCACCTCAGTATTGTGGACCCTTTGAAGTTCTATATAGAGTGGGGCCTGTAGCCTATAGGCTAGCACTTCCTCCCACAGTAAAAGAACATAATGTTTTCCATGTTTCATTGTTGAAGAAATATGTACATGATTCTAATCATATAATTGACTGGTCTGTGATCCAGGTGGAACCGGAGGGAGAATTCCTTCCAAAACATCTATGCATACTAGACAGAAAGGAAACCCCACTCAGGAACCGAACCATTGCGTAGGTCAAGGTGCAGTGGAAACATTTTGGCCCCGATGAGGCTACGTGGGAAATGGAAGATGCCATGAAACATGCATATCTGATTTTGTTTACTTCTGTACATACACATCATAATTGATAGATAGAACATTGAGGACGATGTTCCTTTAAGGGGGAGGGAATTGTAACACCCTGTTTCCCCCAGTCTGTAAAAATAACTATATTGACCAAGAACTATGGAAAACTCAAAGGTGTGAATGTTTGATTTGATGGAACTTTGTATAAAAGGTCGATGAATGTAAATTATGTTATGAATATGTGTTGCATGACTGCTGGGAGGGGGATGTGCTAAAAGAGACCACAATGGCTAATGAAGGGTAGTGGAAGGGACCTAGAATGGTTGCGTTAACTTCCACCGAACCAGTACCATACTGGTTTTTACTTGCTCAAAGACCAAGGCAACTATCTGACCCTGGAATGAATTTCCCATCAGGATGGTAGGTGGGGAGGCTCCTCAAGAGTTAATGAGGGGATGGGGTGAACTGCCCATCTGTAAAGCTCTCAGACCTGAACATGGACAGGGGAATTCTCGCCACACACAATCTTCCAGAGAAGGGAAAGAAAAGAAGTGTGGGAAGTCTAGAGAAAGGGAGAGCGCGTGACAGGGATCTCAGAAGAGAACCGCAAAACCCTAGAACCATAGGGAGTTCTGAACACAAGAGAAGGAGAGTAACTTTCATCCTCGATTTTTGTCTGTATCAGGAGAAGGAGACTAACCTTCGTCCTTGACTTCCATTGAGTTGTTAGTAAGATATTGAATCTTAGAGCATCATGGTCTAGCTCGGGGGTGGCTAGTGGTAAATCCGTTTGGATTCACTAAGCCTACAGTTGGGTGGAAACAATCACCCCTCTCAATAGTTGCATCACGCCTTGTGGTTCAGATAAGTGTTTTATGCCTTATATTTTGAATTGAATATCATGGATGAATGTTTACACTTGTATGACATAGTTGATGTCTGTGTAAAGTAGTTAATTTCAAAGTATGCGTCCATCCCATTGAGAATAGACCCTTCTGATTGACCTTCACAATATTCTAGGATGGCTCCTCGAGAGCACCTTTCCCTGGGAATCGCCTCATAACTTTGGAACCATACTGAGCCTTTACCCTGAAACCCGACTAAAATCAAGGATAATTTCCCAAGAACCATCTGAATGTTCATGCCATCTGGGTCTGGAAAACCTGTGCAAGAGAGAGTAGTTCTTTAAGGTTTCAGAGTCGTTTGAGTTTGAAGTTTCGAAAGGTTGAATTTCGTGACCCAAGTTCAGAAAGGATAGCGAATCCAATTATAGAAAGGGAGTATCCCTTCGTTTAGTAGATGAATGGACGAGATCCTTCCAGAAATACCCCAGGTCTGTCAGGACCAATGGATCTAGAGGAGGAGCGCGAGCGTTAACACCTCGACCCCTTCAACCTTCATAAGTAGCAATGGAACTAGGACCGTAGATCCCAGGATCCATCGGGAGATATCTAGGTTGTCGATCTTAACCCTTGTGTTGATGGGAGGATTGCCTCGTCATAGTCCTAAAATTACTGATTTAATCAGGACCATCCATTCAGCAGGGACGCATGGCAGTCGGGTGGCATTTCACTAACTCGTGACTTGGAGTGGTCAAAGGGTAGGACCGCACAAACTCTTGATTCACGAAACCATGACATAATCGTGGTCATTGATCCAGGAGTGATCTGGACCGTCAATCGTCCAGAAGGGAATTTCAACATTTCGGGACTTGGAGGATTCAAGAGGAGAACCTTCAAAAAGTGTCAAGTCGTGCAGTCCCGACCCAACACTCAGAGGAACGTGGGCCCTTGATTAGGGGACAATGAGGACCATCGATTTAGTGTGAATGAGTTTCGACGTTTCGACGTCTGGGAGACCAAAGGGCATAATCTCTCGGTTTCGCAAGTCGTGAAATCCTAGCATATGAAACCCCGACGCGCTCGGTGGGTTGGCCCTAGGTCACAGGACAGGGTCATGTGATTGCAGGAGGAGGCAGGCACTAGTAGTTGGCTAAGGGTCTAACTCGGGGATTGTTATTTCAGGACCAGAGAATTCAAAGAAATGAGAAGTTGAGGGATGTGAAGTCTCGAAATCGGGAAACGCGAAATAACCTATGGTTGTAGGCTGTGGTCACAACACCATGGTCGTGTGGAGGAGGATCACGTTGTGATCATAGGTGAGAGGGATAGGATGCGCTAGGCCCCTTAATCGCTTTCGGGACTGAAGGAGATGAAGAGGTTGGGATGCCTTGCATTGGGAGCCTTGATGTCGCGAAATGCGATGAGCCTTTTAAATAAGACTATGGTCGCGGGTCTCGATCACATGGTGGAGGATGAGGAATAAGCTAGCCTGCGCTAGGCCCTTGTAGGAATTTGGGAATTTTGTCCTTTGAGAAAAAGGCGAAAATTTTGTTATGCCACCATGGGTGTGTGACAAATTGGTATCAGAGCATGGTTACAACACTTGGCCTGCTTGGGCTCATGAACGAGTCATGTAGAAACTCCGTTTGAAGTACTCTTAAAAAGAGTAACCCTCTATCTTAACCCCCTTTACCAAAAGTCGAAGTTAAGAATGTTATTAAAGAAAAGAATGAAATCCCTACTGTGTGTATGCATTTGAGAAATGTGAATTTATGTGTTGGTTATGAATGAATATAATGTTAGCTAACAACAAGTGTTTTTTCTACATGCAAGTGAACAATCAACTGTGGGAAAACTGCAGACTTATAGAATGGTGACGCACCACGAGGTGGTGGACGACTCCCACAATAGAGACGAAGAGTTTGATGAAAGGAGGGCTATAGAGACCCATCCAGATCTAGCTGAGACTGTGAGGAGTCTCATGGCCGAACTAAAAAGCTGCAAGGCTAACAACGAGAGGTTGATAAAAGAGCAACAGAAGAAAACATAAATTAATGCAGTCTTGCTGCAGAGTTTATCCGACATACAAAGACAACTGCAGCATGGACCTAACACCAGTCACGAGGATCGACAACAGACAAAGAAGAGTCGAAGTTCACATGAGATACAGAAACTTGGCCTTTTGAGTGGCTACACTGGGAAGAGCACCTTGTGGAAGGCCCACCCCGGAGATAGGGGACGGGCGTCGGACGTCTCCTCTAGAAAGGAAACTAACGACTCAGAGGGATCTTCTAGTAGTAGAACTAGTTCATATTCCTGAAGAAAACATAAGAAGAGAAAGAATTCCAAAATTCATAATCTCGAAGAATTCAAGAAGGCCAAACCACCCTCTTTCGACGGTGAGATAAATAGAGGAGAGGAAGAGGAGGTCTGGCTGCTTGGACTAAAGAAGTATTTTAGAGTCCATGACTTCTCGAAAAACTTGAAGGCTTGAGTAGCCACTTTCAATCTGAATGGAAGCGCTTCCATTTGGTGGGAAGACCTTAAGAACGTAAAAGGGGTTCACGAAGAAGACCTATCTTGGGAACAGTTTGAAAGATACTTCAGGAAGAAGTATCTGTTGGAAAAGTATTTCAACGAAAAGACTAAATAATTCTATGAACTCAAGTTGGGGAAACTCACTGTAGAAGAATATGTCAACATATTTCTTGAGCTGCTGAGGTACGTACCCTACATAAAATAAAAAAAGGAAAAGGTGCAACGATTTATCAGTGGGATACCTAAGGACTATCAGAACATGATTGAGTTTGACGAGTCGAGGACCATAGAAGACACTATCTGAAAGGCAAGATATTGTTATGAACAGTTTGGGCCTCGGACAGAACCTCGTGAAAGCTGGAAGCAGAAGAATGGTTCGGGATTCCAGAAAAAGGGGTTTAAATTCCCAAGATTTAAAAACTATAAAAAGGATACAAGGATGAGCTTTCCTACCCGAAGTGTACACCAACATAATTTCCCCTCCCAGAGCAGAAATAAGCCTTTTGGGTCAACCCCCAGAAAGAATGATAATCCAAAGAAAGAACCCTTGAAATGTTGGGGTTGTGGAGAAGAACATCTGCTGAGGGACTGCACGCACCGACAACAAAATAGTAGGAGAATTTACAACGTCCAAGAGGCTACCACCGTCAATGATGTGGCCAGGAGTATGCCACAAATTTATGTAGCCATTGATAATAAACAAGCTAACCACCAAGCTTCAATGGTGGAGATGGAAGGTATGATCACTAACCAACTAGTGTCTATTCTAATTGACCCTTGTTCAAATTTGAGTTATATAGCCCCTCAGGCTATTGATAAGTGTAAATTGCAGCCACATAAACATGCCAAACCATGGTTGGTACAGTTAACCACTGACACCAAAATAAAGGTAGTGGAGGTCATACCAGCTTGCCAATTCACTATGGGTGAATTCTCCACCCAAGCAACCCTTAACATACTACCCCTAGGATTGTATGACCTGTTGATTGGCATGGAATGGCTAGCCAAATATAAAGCTAGAATGGATTGTTACCATAAAACCTTAGAATGTGTAAGTGAAGAAGGAAGGAGGATAACCCTTCAAGGGATCCAGAAACATGTCTCGTTGAGACAAATATCATCTCTTCAAATGAGAAAGTATTGCAGAAAGGGATGCCCACTATATGCAATACAGGTGTTGGAATCGGTTGAGGACGAAAAAACAAGCCTCGAAGACCACCCCATACTAAGAGAATTTAGAGATGTGTTTCCAGAAGAGGCACTGGGTCTACCTCTGAGAAAGGACATTCACTTCTCGATAGAACTTGCACCAGGAGCAGTGCCAGTGTCTAGGACACCCTACAGGATGAGCACACCCGAGCTAGTTGAGCTTAAATTAGAACTAAAATAAATGATGGACAAAGGCTATATCCAACCTAGGGTATCTCCATGGGGAGCACCAGTCCTGTTCGTCAAAAATAAAGATGGTACTCTCCAACTGTGCATAGATTATAGACAACTCAATAAGGTAACCATAAAGAACAAGTACCCCTTACCCCAGATCGATGACTTGTTTGATCAATTGGGAGGTGATCCCATCTTCTCCAATATTGACTTGAGATATGGATACCATAATGTCTGAATTAAGGGTGAAGACATCCACAAAAACGCATTCAGAACGAGATATGGTCACTACGAATTTGTGGTAGTACCATTTGGATTAACCAATGCCCCTGCCACTTTTATGTGCTTGATGAACAATGTGCTCAGCAAATTCCTAGACAAATTTGTACCAGTTTTTATTGACGATATCTTAATCTACTCCAAGAATAGAGAGGAACATGAGGAACATCTTAGACTTGTGCTTCAAGTGCTAAGAGAAAATCATTTATATTCCAAGTTTAGCAAGTGTGATTTCTCCCAGAAGAAAATACATTACTTGGGCCATGTCATATCTAAAGAAGGGGTAGTAGTAGACCCTGGCAAGATCAGGTCTATCATGGAATGGCCTACCCCAAAGGACGTTTCAGACATCAGATCCTTTATGGGCTTAGCGAGATACTATAGGAGATTTATAAAAGGATTCTCCAAGATTGGTTGTCCAATCACTGTCCTCCATAAGAAGGGAGTTAAATTCCTTTGGACCCCAAAATGTGAAGAAAGGTTTCAGACCCTAAAACACCTACTGACCCATGCACCCGTGCTGAAGATCGTCGATCCCGAAACTGACTTCCTCGTGTGCACTGATGCCTGCAAGGAAGGGCTCGAAGGAGTCCTTATGCAATAAGGAAGCGTAGTCTACTATGAATCCCGAAAATTGAATGAGCATGAAGTCAACTATGTGACCCATGATCTAGAATTGGTTGCCATAATGCACGCCTTGAAAATGTGGAGGCATTACCCCTGGGTAGGAAATTTGTATTTATGACAGACCACTGTGGATTGCAACATCTGTTTGACCAACCAAAACTCAATGCTAGACAAGCTAGGTGGATGGCCCTTCTTAGCGAGTTTGATTTCGAAATGAAACATATCAAGGGAAAGGAAAATAAGGTGGTCGATGCCCTTAGAAGAAGTATGAAAACAATTCATTTGGCAGTGATGATCACCTGCGAGACCAATGTCAGGGAAAGAGTCAAGAATGCACAAGAAACAGACGTTTTCTTCCAGACCGTGACCTCATACCTGGAGCAAGAAACCACAGGGATAAAGTACGAAGGCTACCAGATGTTAGATGGAGGTCTACTAACTTACAGAAATAGATTGTATATTCCAAACTGTGATGACTTGAAGAGGTTCATAATGGATGAACTAAAAGACCGTATACCGGTCACCCAGGATACCAGAAGATGATCACGACCACCATGGAATAATTCTATTGGCCTGTATTGAAGAAAGACATAGCTGAGTATTTAGCCAAATGTATAGAATGCCAACAGGTTAAAGCAGAACATCGACACCCAACAGGATTATTACAACCTCTACTAATCCCAAAATGGAAATGGGAGACCATCTCCATGGATTTCATCACCGGATTACCAACATTGGCCAGGCAGAATGACGCAATCATGATAGTGGTGGATAATTGAGAAAGTCTGCTCATCTTATCCCTATCAAATCGACTTGCAAGGAAATATACATCTCCAACATATTCATGAAGGAGATATTTAGACTACATGACATGCCTAAGGAGATTGTGTCTGACAGAGACACATAATTTACCTCAAACTTTTGGAAATCCTTGATGGATGGTTTGGAGATCAAATTATTGTTCAACGCATCCTATCATAGTCAAACCGATGGACAGATAAAAAGAGTGGACCAAATATTAGAAGACATGCTAAGGATGCATGTAATGCATCAACCTAAAAAGTGGGAAGATTACATGCCACTAGTGGAATTTGCCTACAACAAAGGCTACCAAGAATCACTAAAGATGAGCCCTTTCGAAGTCCTCTATGGTAGGTTGTGAAACACTCTAGTCTTTTGGAGTAATCCCGTAAATATAATTACTATTGGACATGACATGTTGAAAGAAATGTAACAACAATTGATTCAGATAAAGAAAAATATGAAAGTCGCTCAGAACAGACAGAAAAATTACGCCGACAGAAAGAGAACCCCTAGAGAATTCAAGACGAGAGACCACATATATCTCAGAGTTAGGCCCAGGAAGAGTTCCCGGAGGATGGGATCTTGTGCCAAGTTGGCACCTCGTTATTGTGGACCCTTTGAAGTTCTAGATAGAGTGGGGCATGTAGGCTATAGGCTAACACTTCCTCCCACAGTAAAAGCACATAATGTTTTCCATGTTTCATTGTTGAAGAAATATGTACATGATTCTAATCATATAATTGACTGGTTTGTGATCTAGGTGGAACCAGAGGGAGAATTCCTGGCAGAACCTCTATGCATACTGGACAGAAAAGAAACCCCACTCAGGAACCGAACCATTGCACAGGTCAAGGTGCAGTGGAAACATTTTGGCCTCGATGAGGCTACGTGGGAAATGGAAGATGCCATGAAACATGCATATCCGATTTTGTTTACTTTTGTACATACATGTCATAATTGATAGATAGAACATCGAGGACTATGTTCCTTTAAGGGGGAGGGAATTGTAACACCTTGTTTCCCCCAGTCTGTAAAAATTACTATATTGACCAAGAACTATGGCAAACTCAAAGGTGTGAATGTTTGATTTGATGGAACTTTTTATAAAAGGTCAATGAATGTAAATTATGTTATGAATATGTGTTGCATGACTGCTGGGAGGGGGATGTGCTAAAAGAGACCATGATGGATAATGAAGGGTGGTGGAAGGGACCTGGAATGGTTGCGTTAACTTCCACCAAACCAGTACCATACTGGTTTTTACTTGCTCAAATACCAAGGCAACTCTCTGACCCTGGAATGAATTTCTCGTCAGGATGGTAGGTGGGGAGGCTCGTCAAGAGTTAATGAGGGGATGGGGCGAACCATCCATACATAAAGCTCTGATACCTGAACATGGATGGGGTAATTTGCACCACACACAATCTTATAGAGAAGGGAAAGAAAGGAAGTGTGGGAAGGGTAGAGAAATGGAGCGCACGCGATAGGGATCGTAGAAGAGAACCACAAAACCCTAGAACCACAGGGAGTTTTGAACATAGGAGAAGGAGAGTAACTTTCGTCCTCGATTTTTGTTTGTATCAAGAGAAGGAGAGTAACCTTCGTCCTTGAATTCTGTTGAGCTGGAAGTAAGAGATTGAATCTTAGAGCATCGTGGTCTAGCTCGGGGATGGCTAGTGGTAAATCCGTTTGGATTCACTGAGCCTACGGTTGGGTGGAAACGAGCACCCCTCTCAGTAGTTGCATCACGCCTTGTGGTTATGATAAGTGTTTTATGCCTTATATTTTGAATTGAATATCATGGATGAATGTTTATACTTATATGCCATAGTTGATGTCTGTGTAAATTAGTTAATTTCAAAGTATGCGTCCATCCCATTGAGAATAGACCCTTCTGATTGACCTTCGCAATATTCTAGGATGGCTCCTCGAGAGCACCTTTCCTCGGGAATCACCTCATAACTTTGGAACCATACCGAGCCTTTACCCAGAAACCTGACTAAAATCAGGGATAATTTCCCAAGAACCATCTGAAGGTTCATGCGATCGGGGTCTGGAAAACCTATACAAGAGAGAGTAGTTCTCTAAGGTTTTGGAGTCGTGGGAGTTTGAAGCTCCGAAAGGTTGAATTTCGTGACCCAAGTTCAGAAAGGATAGAAAATCCAATTATTGAAAGGGATTATCCTTTCGTTTGGTAGACGAATAGACGATATCCTTTCGGAAATACCCCAGGTTTGTCAGGACCAATGAATCTAGAGGAGGAGCACGGGCATTAACGCCTCAACCCCTTTAGCCTTCGCAAGTAGCGATGGAACCAGGACCGTAGATCCCAGTATCCATCGGGAGCTATCTAGGCCGTTCATCTTAGCCCTTGTGTAGATGGGAGGATGGACTCATCATATTCTTGAAAGTCCTGATTTAATCAGGACCATCCATTCAACAGGGATGCATGGCAGTCAGGTGGCATTTCGCTAACTCGTGACTTGGAGTGGTCAAAGGGTAGGACCGCACAAACTCACGATTCACGAAATCGTGACGTAATTGTGGTCATTGATCCAGGAGTGATCTGGATCATCGATCGTCTAGAAGGGAATTTCGACATTTCGAGAGTTGGGGGATTCGAGAGGAGAACCTTCACAAATTGTCGAGTCACATAGTCCCGACCCAACACTCGGAGGAATGTGGTCCCTTGATCAGGGGACAGTGAGGACCGTCGATTTAGCGTGAATGAGTTTCAACATTTTGGTGTCCGGGAGACCAAAGGGAAGAATCTCTCGGTTTCACAAGTCGTGAAATCCCGGCGTACGAAACCCCGACACACTCAGTGGGTTGGCCCTAGGTCACATGACAGGGTCCTGTGGTAGAAGGAGGAGGCAGACGCTAGTAGTTGGATAAAGGTCTAACTCGGGGATCGGTATTTCGGGACACAAGAATTCGAAGAAATGAGAAGTCGAGGGACGTGAAGTCCTGAAATCGTGAAACATGAAATAACCTATGGTTGTAAGCCATGATGGCAACGTCGTGGTCGTGTGGAGGAGGGTCACGTCATGATCATAGATGAGAGGCCTAGCACGTGCTAGGCCCCTTAATCGCTTTCGAGACTGAAGGAGATGAAGAGGTTGGGACGCCTTGCATCGGGAGCCCTGATGTCGCGAAATGTGATGATCCTTTTAAACTAATCCTATGGTCGCGGGTCTCGATCACATGGTGGAGGATGAGGAATGAGCTAGCCTACGCTAGGCCCCTGTAGGAATTTGGGAATTCTGTCCTTTGAGAAAAAGGAAAAAATTTTGGTATGTCGTCGTGGGTGTGTGACACAAACTATAAATGGATTCAAATTTTGACAACATAATGTGTAGATCTCGAAAATACCTTTCCAATGGGCTATCATGTGCCTAAAACAGAGGTCATATGAAAAAGTTGGCATTTCATCTCCTAGGGTTAGGTTTTTGGATGTCTAGGGTTTTGACATTCATAAGTAATTTTAAAAAGGTCTCTGGAGCCTTAATGTAATCATTCTGATCAGACAGATGTGCATAGTAGCCACATCTCTTCTTAGAGATAGCTACCACCATTAGAGCAAGTTGTTTTTAGTTTTGCAGTTTTACAGTTTCAACCTATTTTATTTATTCAATAGAAGTTATTATTCACTAGATATATGTTGTTGTTCTCTGTATCTGTGTGTTATTTTATTCAGTCTGTTATTCATTTCGTTATGCTCATAAATCTGGATCATTCTCACCCAACTGATTACTCCTCCAAATAGGTTAAACACATAACCACTTGTAGATCTTTCGTGATCTAGATCTCTAGCCCAGTCTATGTCAATAAATCCATGTATTTCCAACATTATGTCTGCACTAGGTCTTCCTTGGTATCAAATTTCTTAATTTGTAATGCCACACAAATACCTAAAAACCCTATTTATAGTTATCCAATGCTCTTTCCCCAGTTTTGACATATACCTTCTCAAAAAACCCATTGAATGTGTAATGTCCAGTCTAGTATAGGTCATTTTATACATCAAACTACCAACAACACTAGCATAAGGAACATGAGATATGTCCTCTTCCTACTCCCATGTCTTGGGACATTGATCTGCAAATAACTTTACACCTTCATGAATAGGCACCTTGACCGATTTACATGCCTACATATTAAACCTTTTCAATATTGTCTCAACATATTTCCTCTGATTCAACTAGAGTTTCCTATTTTCCTAATCTTTTTTAATTTCCATGATGAAAACAAAATTTGCAGCACCAAGATATTTCATATCAAATTTAGAACACAACTGTGTTTTTACCTCCTTGATGATTTCCTTGTTATTTCCAATCAACAACATTTCATCAACACATACAACCACATAAATAAAATGATCACCAACTAATTTGAAATCCACACAATGATCAACTTGTCTCCTTGTGAAACCAAGCCCAAAATATAAGTATCAAACTTTTGATACCACATCTAGATCTTTCTTACCCTTCATTGCAAAACCTTCTAGTTATTTCATGTGTATTTCTTCTTCAAGATCCCTATGTAGGAATGTTATCTTTATTTCCATATGTTCTACTTCAAGATCAAAAGTAACAACAATAAACAAAATAAATCTAATAAAATTCAATTTAGCAATAGGAGAAAAAATGTCACCAAAATAAATTCCCTCCACTTGGGAATATCCCTTTGCTACTAGGAAAGATTTATACTTCTCCACTTTACCTTCTGCATTAAACTTCTTCTTAAACACCTATTTGATACCAACAAAATTTCTTCCAGGAAGTAATCAACTAGATCCCAAGCCTCATTTTTATCTAAGGTTGTAATTTCTTCAACCATGGCAATCTTCTAGAGTTTATCATCCTCTGAATCCACTTCCTCCCTAACAATTATAGGATCATCCTTAATAATAGATAAAGAAAAACTAGAGTGAAAATCAGGTGGAGTATACCTTTCTGGTTACCTTCTTTCTCGAATCAATCTCTTCAATACTGGAGTATGAGGTTCTTCTTCTTCTTTTGATTCATGTTCTTTTATTGAGTCAAATTCTTCACCCACCAAATCAAACTCTATTTTATATGGTTCTTTTTCCTTTGATAGGAATTCCTATTTGGAAAGATCTTTAAGCTCTCTAAAGATAGCATCTCGACTGTAAACAGTCTTCATAGTTGCTAGGTTCCAAAGTTTATAACCTTTTATACCATCTTTATAACTAATAAAGATACACTTTTCATCTTTATTATCCAACTTACTCATATTTTCCTTTGGAACATGTACATAATAATCACAACCAAACACTCTAAGATGTTCAAGAAAGGGTTTCTTACCAGTCCATGCCTCATGTGGAGGTTTTTCCACCAACTCTAATGAGCGTGATCTATTTACCAGATAACATGCATTACTCACTACCTCTACCCAAAATTATTATCCTAACTCAAAACTACTTAGCATGGTCCTTGATTTTTCCATCAACGTCCTATTAATCCTTTCTATAACCCCCTTATGTTGAGGTGTGCATGGAGTAGTATTTTTCCTTACTATACCACAATTCTTAAAGAATCCCTCAAATTCATTCTAGTAGATCTCTCCACCAATATCTGTCCTCAACACCTTTATTTTCTTCTTTGTTTGATTCTCCACAACATCCTTTAACTCTTTAAATATACCAAAGACCTCATATTTCTTTCATAGGAAGAAAATCCATGTATTCCTCAAGAAATCATCAATGAAGGAAATATAGTACACAAATTTACCTAGCGATGGAATATGCACAGTTCCAAACACATCAATGTGTACTAATTCTAAGATTATCTTTACTCTTGTAGCACCATATGACAATCTTACATGATTATGTTTACCATATATACAATGTTCACAAAAATCAAAATCAAGTGTGCAATCTGACATACCTTCAACCATACCTTTACCGCATAGTGCTTGAAATCCATTCTCTCCAATATGTCCCAGTCTTTGGTGCCACATCATTATATTTTCTCTAGAGAATATAGGGGTTTGGTATTCTTCATTTCCACCCTCAAGAACAATAGAATTGTTACACCCATTACTTATAGTGCTTCCCAACAACTTTTATAGATTTCTATTCTTAACTCCCCTCATCAACATCATTGCTCCTCAAACCATTTTATAGGTTTCCTTTTCAAAAATTGTATGTTCACTTGCATCACTCATCTTACTTACATTTATCAAATTTCTAGCCAGCTCTAGAATGTGCAAAAACCCAGGGAGTGTTCCAATCCTTCCACCCTTGAGTTGCAACTTTACTTTTCCTCGTCATGTGTTTTTGGCTGTTGATTCATCCCCTAGGAAAAAAATACCTTCATTATACTTTTCATAATCACAAAACCACTCCCTATGGGGAGTCATATGAAAAGAAGCAACTGAATCAATCATCCATACATCGTGATCTGCATGTGTGCTTGAAGACTCCAAGTACACATCCCCTCCTTCCCTATCTCAACACTTTTAGATCTACAATTCTTTCTAAAATACCCAAATTTACCACATTTCCAAAGGATTTTCTTGGAGATTTAGATATACCTTTAGATTTATATCTCCCACTCAAATACTTATTTTTGTTTCTATCTAGGGAATGTCCTCTTACAGATAAGGCATCAGTTCTTTGACTATCCATGGTTTTCCTCCTCATTTCTTCTGATAACAAGGATGAAACTACATCATCAAATTTTAATGTGGTTTCATTACTCCCAATAGTTACAACCAAATTGTCCCATGAATATGTTAAAGAACACAATAAACTAATGCATTTAACTTCATTAGAAAGTTTAGTGTTGACATACAACAACTAATTTACCATGGTATTGAAGACATTTCTATGCTCTATCACAAGTCTCCATCATTCATCCTTAAGAGGTACAACTTCTTCCGAAGGAATAGTTTGTTTACAAGGGACTTTGACTGATACAAATCCCTTAACGCATTCCATAATTCCTTGGTTGTGGCTTCTCCCAAGACATTAAATGACACTAAATATGAAATAGACAACCAAATTGTGTTATTCTCCTTCTTATCCAACTTCATCCAATCTTCCATTGACATACCTGTAGGTGCAGTACCATGATGCACATTGACCCATTGCTCTTTGTCTACCAAAATATCCTCCATATTCATATTTTCCCATTAAATTTATTGATATCAATTTTAAAATTACTTTCCATCCTCTTTCACCACAAGAATCACCACTGTAGAGCTCCCACTAAAACTAAGTTTGTCATAGACCCAAGATAATTGAACCCTTAACAACAAAGGTTCCCCCCTAAAGCCAAATGTACATTTTAAACCTTTACATTTTGATACCTAATGTACATTTTGATACCAAATGTACATTTTAAACCTTTACAATATATCAATGTGCACATTATTCTCTAAAAAATAGAAAGATAACAATAGCGATCACACATAGTACTAAAAACATTACCTTGGAAACCCTTAACCAAGAAATCCAACAAATTTTTAGAGTCGCACCTCTAACTCTCATTTTATTAACTTCACCATTTACAAATACAATATATATGATTCCACAACATCCAAAACCTTAATCCATTGAATTGGATTACATTACAACCTTAATTCCTTAACCAAAATTAGAAAACCATGGGATGGAAAATCATGTGCCAAAGAAAACTAAAACACTTCTCAAAATATGTTTTTGGGGGCTTCGACCCCCCTGTGCCCGATACAACATATCACACATGGGGATAATCATGCAAAGAATATAACACATGCCCAACATATTTGTGTATATCACAATTATGGAAGTTGTTGGCAATACTCTTTGTCAAATATTATGGCAAGAAACAACAATAACACATGGCATAAGTAGAAAATTTACAAGAGATAGTGTCTATTATTAGTAAAAGGTTTCATTATACCATAATAGGCATTATTGTTTCATACTTTCTCCTTCTATTGGCTGTTTCCTATTAGCATCAATACTCGATGATTCAACACCTACCATGTGAACAATGGTCTATAAGGGCCATAAGGAAAAATCAAAACTAATAAGAATGCATTTATGGGAACAAAAGAGCAAGAGGGGAAACTAATGAACTCTAAAATTGAATGGTGCAATGGATGCAAGATTGTTACCCTTAGGTAACTTGTCTCTGAGTGTCTAACAAATTGTTTTCCCTAACTTTATGGGAGATTTTAAGCTATATTGTTTACTTGCACTAATATAAGAGAAAGGTTACGAGAGACAATGGTAGCCAAGGGGAAATATGAATTCATATGTTTTTACACACAATTCATGTGAAATGCAATGATGCAAAGACTATACCGTGGTCACCCCAATATGATTTTTTTAACAGAAATAGATATTTTTGTATTAAAATAAGGTTGTGTTGAACCATATAGCATGACAATACCAATTTTTTATAAGCAGTTTGACTTGAGCTCTGCACAATTTCTCAAAATTTCAACACCACTATCTACTATCTATGATAGCCTTAAAGTTCTAATACTACCACCATCTATTCGACTAGTATATTGTCAAATGTGTTGGCATAATAAAAGACAAATTTACAAAACATTACATAATCTAGACATTAAAAGAGTCCATACCCACTAATGGATTCCTACTTATCTGTTGGGGATTGAGTGTAACTTAATATGAAACATATAACCAAAACTATAGATAATCAAAGAGAAATAAGTTTTGAAGACAAAAAGGGTGGTATCCAAAGACACCATTACAACACTTGAGCACAACACATTTTTATTAGAACATCACCATGCATATTGTACATCTTTTACAAAAAACCGATATCGACATGATGATAATGACCCATTGGGTCTTTTATTTATAGCTTCAATATTGAATCAAATTCCTTGAATTTGGGAAGATCTTGTCTACATATAATCATCGCTAGTTATAGTTGACTACATCAAATCCCCTATATATTCGGCTCGACAAGGATGTTGGACCCAATTATCCATGCATAAAACTTGTATTCGATTGATCGGATGGTCAATCCATCAACTAACTATCTTTGACTACTAGTTGACTTTCCAACTGATAGGCTTGTTGACTACTCGAATGACTGATGTGGAGATCTAGTCGATCACTTGACTGTCTTTTTACAGATGTAGGTCAACTACTCGATTGAATAATTCCAAGAGAAGTGTGATGAACCATCAAAACTCAATGTTCCAACACCCCCCATCAACACATGACTCTGGAGATTTATGAGGTGGAATTACATCAGTAGGACACCCCCCATAATTACAGATTATTGAATCCCAAGCATCATAAAGAGATTCATAAATATAGCTTCAGATAAATTCTTAGTGAAGATATCATCTACCTCATCACGTGTTCTACAATAAACAAGAGAGACATTGTTCTCATGAACCAACTACCTCAAATAGTGAGCATGGAGCTCAACATGATTCATCTTACTATGGGAAACAATGTGATCAACAACCCGAATGACACTTTGATTGTCACATTAGATTGTAGTTGATGTTTGAATAGGAAATCCAAGTTCACCTAGAAGTTGGTGAATCCAGACTACATTTATACTTGCATGAACAATGCCATGATATTTTTCTTTTATAGTCGACAAGGAGGCTACCTTCTATTTCTTGCAAGAAGTGAAACACGTAGTTAGAAGTGGAATTACAATCTTCATTGTCACCTTCCTAGCTGGAGTCAGTGAAGTCGACTAGTGAATCTGAACTGCAACAATACTTGATACCAAAATCATTGATACCCTTGAGATAAAAAACAATTATTTTGACTTCTTTCTAGTGCCTTTCTCTGGGATCCTGCACAAACCAAGAAACCACACTAACAACAAAGGAAATGTTAGGTCGATTATGAGTAATATAAATGAGAATTCCGACCAATTGTTGATAGAGTGTAGCATCAACTTTGAAGGATTGTCAAGTTTTACTTAGATTTACTCCATATTGAAAGGGAGTAGCACATGGATTACAATTTTCCATCTTAAAACATGTTAAAGATCCATTTCATATTTAGATTTAGAAATAAAAAAAAACCATCAAACAATGGTAATACTTGAAGAACCAAAAAATAATGCAAAATGCCAATATTTGTCATGTCAAAGGGGTCAGTAAGTTGCTTCTTCAATCTAAGAATGAGATCAATGTTATTTCCATTTATGATAAGGTCATCAACATATATGACAATAATCAAAGTGTTTCCATAATTATGGAATACATATAAGTTGTGATCAGATTCACAATGTTTGAAACCAAGTCGGAGAAAGAAATTGCCTATCTTAGTGTACCAAGCTTGAGGAGATTGATTCAAACCATAGAGAGTCTTCTTAAGTCAAAAAACTAGGGTAGAATCTGTCACAAAACTAGGAGGTTGTTCCATGAAAATTTCTTCAGATAGGTCACCATGAAGAAACACACTCTTCAGATATATCTGATGGATCTACCATCCAAATCAAGTAGCAAGATAAAACAATCAATTAAAAATAGCTCATCTTTGCAACAGGGGCAAAGATCTCAATGTAGTTGATTCCTTCTTGTTGAGAAAATCCCTTCGCAAACAAGCAAGCTTTATGATGCTCAACAACACCCTCAGAGGTAAATTTGGTCTTGTAGACCCATAGACACTTAAAAACATTATTTCCTTGTGGTCAAGGAACTAACTACCAAGTGTGATTCTTTGATAAAGAATCCATTTCTGTCTACATAGCTTGCTTCCATTTAGGTTGACCTTGAGAATCTAAGTAAGTAACATGATCAGAAGTTTCAAGTAAACGAGTCATCAATGCAACTCTGGCATGTTTCTTTTGACTTCGAGTTCGTCATCTTGAATAAATATCACTGACATCAGGTCCAACACCTTCAATGGTCTTGAGAGATCATCTGGGTGAACTGTTATTCATTACAAAAGGTTGATCAGAATTTGGAACAAGTTTAGTCGACAGAGATGGAGGACCATTCGAAACAAATATTGATGGACCAATCAACTTAGAGGTCATCGATCTAGTCGAAACAAGAACAGAGTTCGACTATCCATTCAAAGAAATGAAAGACAGAATAGGATAACCATAGTCGAAAACAACATCAAAGTGATCATCCTGTAACAATCTAAAGGAGGAATTCAACAAGTTTATGTCATAAGGCTTCTCATCAAACGATACATTTTGTCTAATAATGATTTTTCGTTTGACAAGTTCAAATAGTCGATAGGATTTAGACTCTTTAGAGAATCCCATCATGATGCAAGCATGAATATTTGCATCCAACTTCTTTATGAAATCATCGAAAATATGAGCCCAAGCAACACATCCAAATGCACATAGGTATCCAACTGAGGGCTTCGTTCCAAACCATTGTTCGATTGGAGTCACTAAAGAAAACTCAAGTTGATATGTGATTGAGCAGATAGTTTGCACAATAGGCAAATTCATCCCAGAAGTGATGAGGAAAATATTTGGCCTAGAAAAGACATCTAGCCATTTTGTCTAAGGTATGATTCTTACATTCTACAATGCCATTCTAATGAGGTCTATGAGGAACCAACAATTTCCAGTCAATGCCATATCAAATCAAGTATTCTTCAAGTGGTCAATTTACATACTCACCACCATTGTCTAATCTTGAGCACTTGATGGGTTGGTCACATTGCTTTTCAGCGAAGGATCTGAATTCTTTGAACTTTTCAAAGATGATATTCTTATTCTTCAGAAAATAAACCCAAGTGAAACAAGAGATATCATCAATAAAATTCAAGATATACCTTTCACCTGCTAAGAAAGGTAGATTGACACAGTAGATATCACTGTGAACCAAATATAGGAGGTTATGTTCTTTCCATGATTTTCCAGAGTCAAAAGGTGCCCGATGATGCTTCCCAAACACACATCCTTTATAGATTCCATCAGGGGGGGAACTTTGGGTAAACCAACAACCATATTCTGAGTCACAATTGATGATAGACTTTAGAAATTTAGGTGTTTGATTCATTCATTCCAAGTTTGACTTCGCTTGTCTATGTGAGCAACAAGATAAATCGATTCATATTCGGGTCAATTCGTGTCATAGAATTTATACAAACTATCCTTTAGGTCAAGAAACCCTCCGACAACAATCGACCAACCTTTCTCCAAATCTCGGACAAAGAACCAATCTAGCCAAAACTACACAATTATACTTTTTTCTTTAAAATGAGAAACCGACAACAGATTGGCATTGAGCTTTGGTAGATGATGGACATAAAAAATTCTCCCATGCCAATAAGAAACATCACTCTGACCAACAATTTCAAGAGAAAAATCATCAACAACATAGATCTTCCTCTCCACATCTTCATATAAGGACGTGAATAAGGAAGAGTCTTTAGCCATATCATGAGTGCACCCAAAGTCAACTACCCATTCATTCTGTTGAGAGTGATACAAAAAGGATTGAGAATTTATGACTTGGAAGGTGAAATTATCAATGGGTCGACGAAAAGAAGACACTTCTCTTTCAATTTTTTTAACTCTATCCTCTAAGTTGTCTTTCTTCTTATAGCAAAGCTTCTCCACATGTCCAATCTTTCCACAATATTGACATCTCTTCTTATTTTGAATTTGATGGGGTGCATCTGTCTAACCTTTATGTTTATGGTCGAGGCATCCAGGCCTGTGTAAAGGAGTATCAAATCGTCATATTTCCTTGTGATTTGACTTACCCTTTCCATTGAGCAAGTGGGCTTGATGTTTACCACCAAGCTTGCATTCGTCAAGCAATTTGTGTTGATTAGTGATCAATAGGCCACATAAGGCTTCAAATGTGTAATCCTTACCATATTCCTTGTGTGCCTGCTAGTTGAAATGAACACGTCAAATGGTGTTCTCAAATTGATCAGGACCAAATCAATGAGTTGATCATGTTTCTTCTAATAATTCTTTCCATATTCACCCAATTTCAACTATAGTTCCTTCATACATGCCAAATAGTCCTCTATTATGTCAAAATAATGAGGATCAAGAGAGATTAACTCTTTCTCCAATTGCATGATGTGGATTTCATCATCTTTGTCGAATAATGACTTCATCTTCTTCCAAACTTGATGAGGGTACTCGATTCCACTAATGTGAAAATGAACCTCCCGCAAGATATAGGTTGTGATGACCCCTATAGCCTCATCCTTATTTCCATAAACAATGAACTTTTCCTGATCGTGTATTGGATCTAGAACCACAGTCTTCATACACTTCCACAGTCCTATTGATATTTTATTATATTGAGAGAGGCGGGAGGTGAATCAATGTATGATTCTTTTTACTTTATTTAACCATTCATCAATCATTTATTAGACGAGAAACAATAATCACATATAAACTCAAATCACAATGCATAGAGTTTAATGTGTAAACACTTGTGGGAGAAAACCATAATTTTTTTTATCTTTATAAATGTATGTAGGCACCAACCTACTATTACAAAGATTATAGGCACCAACCTACTGGAGACACCAATCCCTCAACTAAGCACCAACTCAATAAGATATGTGTAGAGACCAATCCAATATTTTCATACACATAGTACTTCTAAATTCACCTGCATGCTTCATTCCACAAACAATCCTTCAAACCCTAGCAAGCCCCATAACATCATTCCCATAATGTAATCATTGATGAAAACATTCACTAACGACAACATTCATTGACGATAAAATTTACTAATGGAAACATCCACTGACAAAACAATTCATTGATGACAACATCCACTGACGACAACATTCACTAACAACAACATCCACTCACGACAACATCCATTCATGAAAATATCCATTCATGACAACATCCACTAACGAAAACATCCACTCATGGAAACATCTACTCAAGGAAACATCACAACCTCACTGCAACATCACAACCTCATAGCAGTGCACACGGTAATATCGCAACCTCACAGAAAAAACACAACCTTATAACACACCTTGAGAATAAGACATACACAAAGAAAGTCCCTTAGACTTCTCTTATACACCTCTAGATCCCAAAGAGACACCCCAACACCTTTAGCGCACCTCAAAATTGATCACTTGCTTGGTTTCACTTCAAATTCAAAAATCTATTTTATATTTATAGTAATGGTGTCCCCACTTTCTGGGCCAACCTATAAAGACTGGCTGAGTTGACCTGAATTTTTTGGCTGGGTTGTTAAACAAAAAATTTCATATCTCCTCATTCCTAGGGAGTTAGAGGGAATTCCATATACCGTTGGAAAGGTCTCAGCATAATATTTCCAACTAGATAACGTGTGCTCCCATTTGAGCTAGGTATGTAGGGTAAAAATACCTTCAAATATAGGGTATCCAAATTGACCAAAAATAATACTTTGAACAATCTCCATCTTGCAATATTTATCTTGGACATTTGTAGGTTTGTAACATTTGTCTTGGACATATTGTATAATCACCATTTCTTTGACATCAATGAAAACAATATTTCCAACAAGTCCTTTACTCTTCAGTAGGTTTTCCATGTCTAGTGCCCATACTGCATAATTTGATCCTTTCAGAATTACAAGATCGATCTTTGAATCCATCTTTGATATCTTGATAGATCAAATTTGTTTCCATAATTTATAGTTTGCAAATCATTGACCCAAAGTCAATCACACAATATATTAGAATCACTACGATTTACAGAAAACAAGTGAGGTTTTTAAACCATTGGATCTAATACCATGTTGGGGATTGGGTGTAACCTGATATGAAATAGATAAACAAAATTGTAGATAATCAAAGAGGAATAAGTTTTGAAGATAAAAAGGGTGGTGTCTAAAGACACCGTTACAACACTTAAGCACAATGCATTATGATAAGAACATCACGATGCATATTGGACATCTTGTACACAACAACGATATCGACATGGTGATAATGACCCATCAGGTCTGCTATTTATGGCTTCAAGATATAACCAAATTCCTTGAATTTAGGAAGATCGTTCACACATATAACTGTTAATGGTTAGAGTTGACTCTGTCAAATTTGTGTTGTCTAGTCGACTCAACAAGGATGCTCGACCCAACTATCCATGTGTCCAACTCACAGTCAATTGCTCGGTTGGTCGATCCATCGACTGACTACCTTCGACCACTAGGCGACTATCCAACTAACATGCCTGCCAACTAGTCAATTGATTGATGTAGAGATCTAGTTGATCGAATGGATGATTGTTTCTAGATGTAGGTCGACCACTCGACTGATTGATTCTAGGAGAAGTGTGATGAAGCATCAAAACTTGATGTTCCAACATTATTGACCTTGGGTGATTGGATGAAAGAGTATGCTTCTTTGCTTGAGCTCGTTCATGTTGCATTATATCTTCCTCTTTTTCCATCAAATGATCCCATAGAAATATTAGGAGGAGCCACTAGCAAAATAACCTCACCAAAAACATCTTCTCATTTCATATCTCCCTAAGTCTTTCTTGTAGAATACATATATTCTCTCTCCCATTTCTTCAAACCTTTGACTGTTGTTTTCCATGAATATTTCGAATGGCATTTGCTTTTTTTAGAGATTATACCTATAAGTTTGAGCATATTATTTTCCTTTTCATTTGCCGAACCTCCATTGCATTTCTTCTCTCCCAATTGTTCCTCCATCCTTCTCATTTCTGAACATAGAGTGGTAGACAATCCTGGACTTCACCTACATGCCTATCACATCTCTAAATTCCCCTACACAAGTCAAAGTCCACCACACAAATTGCACACCGTTCAGAATGTCCATGAGAGTTAACCATTGATTCAATCCCCAAAAAAACCTTTCAACTAGCTTCCAAAGTTGTCACATAGAGCCAAATCCAAGCCAAATGATGAACTTAAGCATTACACCTCCAGGGCTCTTCCACTCTTAGAAGTCAAATAACAAATAAGAGAATAAAACCGAAAACAAAGAGAAAATTACAAATTGTTTGAATCAATGTACCACATGAATTCACCCATCCCATCCTCACAAAGTTGATAATTGAATACACCTATGATGGATTGTGTGAATGTACAGGAGTGGAGGGAGTATTAAATGTCCAATTGCATGGTTCCTTTCAAGATCATCACTAATCCTATGTATGCATATGCTTCATCCTTATTATTATAATTAAGAGTAAGCACCTTGTCAAAAAAGATAACATAAATGTGTGCTAGTGTATTTTGGAATGAATAGTTTAGTAAAATTGGATAAGAATGTTCTATTGATGAAAGAAAAACCATACCCATTTGGGACTATAATTATGTATGTTTGGCCACACTGGGCCTTTGGAATGACAATGCAAAGTTGGGTTGCAATTTGTTCAAATGATCTCTTGTAGATAGACTGATAGACTTGAACCCCACTATCCTCTTAGGATAATTGGTGACGGTGGCTTCATTTGGATATACTAGGTGGCAATGTTGAACGTGGAATTTTGTCGACCTCTTACACTTCATTGCTACAGATGGTTCAAAAGTTCGTTGGTGGGTGATCTTCGTGTTAAGAATCATAAATACATTACATTCACATATTCAAGTTGATGAGACAACAAACTGAGAACATTGTTTTTAGAAAGGATACCATTCACAAAATTTTAAATTTTCATTCACCATAAAATCAATTTTCATAACACACATCACTCACACATTGCATTACAAGCACAACACATTGCATGTTAACAATGCTTGTAAATCCATTCTTGAAATCTGAAGGGGATAGAAATTCAATTTCTTGCTATCTTTGGACCTTTTGCATTCCTAGTCTATTCCACTTCCTACAGTGTTTTGGCCTTCCACATTCTCAGGCTCTTACAACATTGTAAATATTAAATACTTAGACTGTTATTCACAACACTTGGGTCGATGATCAAATTGGTTTCTTTGATAGAAAAAGTTGATCAAGGGTTTATGGGTTTCCTTCTTAGGTTAACAAATGTAGAGGAGGTGCCCCAAACTTGAGTGAATATGTAAATTCTTTGAGGACTCCACTATTGTAGCATATACTATTTCCTTTAGGGGAGATTTCCCTCTACGTAATATATGAAGAATTTCCATCATTTTCTCTACATAGTTGTATGATTGCCTATATAGTTTAATCCATGGAAAATGATGTAATCTATGATACAAGGCTATATGGGTCCCACATGCATAAATATTCTCTTACTTGTTGCTTGGATTGTCCTCATATTGGAAAAGAAATGATATCATCTATAACACAGTAACCAAATTAAATATGAATATGATTCAATACTAAAATAATACTTAACAAAAAAAAACAACACAACCCAATATACATACAACCCAATATACATTCATTGATCCTACCAAAGTGACTACATTGATATTGAAGAGTTCATTATTCAAATATCAGACAATCTCATTAAGCAATCAATTAATGCAGTTGATCACAAAATTCTCAATAAAAAATCATCTCACATTTAGTAGGAATAAAACTAACCAAATTGGTTATTTGTGACAAGTGCGACTAGACAATGCATACATATGCCAACCCTGCTAGAACAAATATATAATAACTATAATTCAACATTTTGTTCGAACTTCATTACAAAGTGACCTTGATGCAAACTTGTAGTTGTTAAGTCGATAGGCGTTCCTATTTTAGAAATAAGATGGAGGGTTCAAAATTGGATGGTCAAGTTGGATTTGATTGTTGTGTCCCTTTTTTTATCATGATCGCCCAATCCTCAAGTACATTGAGGTTTAATCCCAACTCCCGCCACCTGGTCAACACCTTCCATTACCGCTCCCGATACCCGAGTATCACCTTTTGAGGTTTACTTGCCACTCTTTCCACCTAGTCATCATCAACCAGTTGTCATCACCCGTCACCTCTTCATCACCTTCTTTCATAGCCCCTATATTATCCTCCTATTTTAGTCTCCTACTGCAACCTCTCCTCCAGTCTCCTCCCATTGTGGTCACCTATTGACATTCAACATCCACGAGTTAAGTCCAATGCTCCTACAGTCTCCACTCACTGTCGTTTCATATTGACATTCATCATTCAAAACTGTTGGGGACTTTAAAACTGTTGGGGATTTTATCAGGGACTTGTTGATTGTCTCCGAGATGTTTTGGACAGATTCCAGGGAGTACCGGACATATTTCTGGGATGTTTTGAGCAAATTTTAAGGATTTTCTGAACAAATTTATGGGGTATTTCGGGCATATATCTTTAATTTTGACAATCATGGAAATTGGTGATTGGACAATATAATCATTTTTCCAATCCATTATTTTTGTATTGCATTGAATATAAATCTGGTGTACAAGTTGCAACTCAAAAAGTGGGTTTTGTATGATGGATTTAGATTTGGGTTTATGGTTATTTAAACATTGTATTTTCAACAATATCATTACAAGTAAAGCTTCCATGTCAAAAAACAGGGAATGCAACATTTCATAGGGATGATCATTGTGGTTACTGCTTTTGTATTTCTTATTTTTCTGGTCTTCTTAGTTTTTACATATTGTAGATGGATTTCCAAGAGTCATTCAAGTCTAGTGCTTCCACCATCCCAACCTCGAACATTGTGAAAACAATCAGATTGTACTGACTTGGATTGGATACTAAATGTTTGAATAAATTTCTGTTCAATCACCTTCTTAATCTGAAATATGAATCTAATCTCTTTACAGAATCAAAGTGTTTTATAGTGGTTTTCAACACAGCTTTAAAAATCTGTAAAACTTATTGAGAAATGAATATCTTTTCTGCTTTAACATTATCATCATTAACAAAAAATATGAGGTAGAAAAATTGCTACAAAGACCATTCTTAAGTCTCATAAAATTAAACTACATTTTGCCCATATCTAACACTCAATAATAAAATGTCACTCAACCAATTTTTAAACTGTTGGAAAATGTCAACCAATTTTTAAACTGTTGGAACATTTTCAAGATTCACATATGTAAGGAATGTGTATAACACTATATAGTATAACTTATTATGTTTGCAAGCTTGAATATATATGAATTGGCCATCCAAAAAACCAATGCAACAATACAACATAGATTTTAAAAGAATGGGCTTTTCCAACACAGATTTTAAACAAATTGGCTGAACATAGATTTTAAAACAATTGGCTTTTCCAACATGGATTTTAAACGAATTGGCTTTTCCAGCATAGCTAGCAATGAAATGCTAAAAACTGTGACTATAAAAAGAATGATCAAATAATATGTGAATTTTAAACGAAATAGTTTTTCCCGCAAAGCAATGAAATATTAATAACTATGATGGACTCAGATTTCCTGTATTGGTAGACTGTAGCAAGGATAAATCATTGAGATCAATAAATACAGGTGTTCCCAGATTTGCAAAAAGACCAGCTGACGCCGTGTAGGAATTTAACAACGGGTCATTCCTAACATGTAAAACAACTTCATCTGTATTTATAATTTGGTACTTCTTTGGAAATTTGATTTATTTGGGGCCCGAGCCAAAGGCAAGCCCTCCAAAAATTCTCGAAGGACAAGGCGTAGCCCAGGCCGACGAGGGGGGTTGGAAATAGTTTTCAACCAGCAATTGACGCGCCTCGGTTTTACCTCACTAGCTGCGTCATTGCCCCAAGCGCAAAGATGCCTATAACCATTTGTTCCTCTCACTTTATACTCTTCCTCGTACTTCTTTCTCTCGATTCTTTGGATGTGGGAAAATATTAACTCATTCAATAATATTGGAAGTAACTTAATAAGTGTAAAAAAAATATTTTTAATATAAAAGTTATTTTGATTTTGTTTTTTTAACAATTTTAGTATTAAATTATTTTTAAGTAAATTTAAATTTATAATTTTTGATATAGAATTTATTTTTTTCAATTTTTTCATTAAAAAATATAAGTTTATTGTGGTTATTGTAAGACCTCCAATGCTCATACAAGGTGTGCACTATCATAACGAGCATGGCTTGCACTATCATAACGAGCATGCATATATGATCGATCAAGAAGTTGGCTAAGAGCGTGCTTGGTTTGGTGCGATGGAGGGGGCATCGAACATACTTGGCAAGACGCACAGTGAATCTGAGAGAGAGTGCGTCGGACATGCTAGGCAAGTTGCACGGAGAGTCCCTATATTTGGTAGCCTTGGTGGTCGACTCGTGGTTGTAGCCACGAGATGGTTAGGATGGTGTACTAGCACGTACACAAGGAGGACAAAGGAGGGTGTCTTATCGAGTAGAATGGGCGCCCAACTAATGAGACGTGATGTTAGGCTTCTCAGCGGAGGATGGCACGTCTTGACAATGTGGTAGATTGTGTATCACTCATGGCAAGGAGACAATAGTGATATGGGCATCAAAAGTATGTGAATGCCTTAGCGAGAAGGAACATGATCTTTGATGACTATCACGTGTTAGTCTAGATCGATGGTAGCACGATTGTACGTTGGGAAGTCAGTTGTTCGAGTATGCTTGGCTCATGGGAGGTGCATGTAGGTGTCAATGGTTGGGTGGTGATGGTGCAACATCACCTATGGTGAAACGAGCATTCGAACTTCTACACATCTAAATATGTCTGCATTAGGTTCACCAAGACATGACAGTGAGGTGTATTCTGAATGTTACAAACAATTTGTTGGTCAAGCCTAACACGCAAGGTCATGTCGAGGTTGCTTAACAACTGGACTTCTTGGGTGGTATGGGACACTCAAGGGAGACAAGTCTAGCCCCATGACAAATGGTATCAAAGTGTCGTTTGAATGGAGATTGTGTAACTCTCTCTTCACCACCACCAATACCCCTTTCATCAGTTAAGCTAATGGGGCTGTGTTGACGAGGACGTTAACGATTTCAAGTGGAGGAGAATGTAAGACCTCCAATGCTTAGGCAGGGCGTGTGTTATCATGACGAGCGTGTGTTATCACGACGGGCGTGGAGACGCGATCGATTGACAAGTTGGCTAAGAGTGCACTCGGTTTGGTGCGATGGAAGGCGTGTCAGACATACTTGGCAAGACACAAGGTGAGTCCGAGAGAGGGCATATTGGGCATGCTTGGCAAGTTGCACAACGAGTCCCTATATTTGGTAGCCTTGGTGGTCGACTCGTGGGTGTAGCCACGAGACAATTAGGATGGTGTACTAGTGCATATGCTAGGAGGACCACGGAGGATGTCTTGTCGAGTAGGACGGGTGACCAACCGACGAGACACTATGTTAGGCTTCTTAGCATAGGATGGCACGACTTGGCAATGCGGTAGATTGTGTATTGCCCATGGAAAAGCAACAATAGTGATACAAGCATCGAATGTATGTGAATTCCTTAGTGAGAAGGAATATGAGCTCTGGTGACTATCCCATGTCAGTCTAGATGGATGGTAGCATGATTGCACTTTGGGCAGTTGGTTGTCCGAGTATGCTTGGCTTGGGAGAGGCATGTGTAGGTGTCGATGGTTGGGTGGCGATGGTGTAGTAACACTTATGGTGAAACGAGCATTCGAAATTTCACACATTTAAATATGCATGGCTTGGGTTCACTAGGACATGACGATGAGGCGTATTTTGGATGATACAAGCAGGTTGTTGGTCAATCTGAGGACACAAGGTCGTGTCGTTGTCGCTCAACGCCTAGACTTCTTAGGTGGTATGGGATGCTCAAGGGAAACACGTCTAGCCCCGTGACAATTATGACTATTAACACTAACAAAATGAAGATTGTGATAAATCCAAAAAGATCACTTGGAATTATAGCATTGAGAAAAAGGATAAATGGAATGTGGAAATTTTATTATGAACTTGAAAACAATTGTAAAACAATAGACATCTGGCTATAGGAGAAGAAGAAACTCATCTTTCAAACTCTCAATATTCATGTTATCTTATATGGTTGTGAAGTTTGGGGCTCTACCATCCCTAGAAAATCGCGGAGAAAGATAGAGCAAATCCATAAATGTTTTATAACTTATAATCTCATAATCAAATGTATTACACCCTAACCTATTCTTCTCATAAAAGTGAGTCTTTCCTTTCAGAACACCATTATGACTAAATACTTAATGTACAAGAACAAAATAAACAATGTAAAAGACAAGAAGTTTTCTAAGATTATTTCAAACTCCATTAAAATTACAAATAAATTAAAAAATGCAAAATATATATGAAATAGTACATATAGAATGTGAGTTATAACTATATGAGATAAGCTTCAAACCATGGTAATAAGATTAAGTCATATAAACTTTTGTTGTACAAAATCTTAACGAAATATGAAAATTAACTTAAGTGAAGATTAATTGATTTTTGTTTATGCCTATGGGCTAGATGATCAAGCAAATTTTTTTAGAAAAGGAAAAACCTCCAAGTACTTCCTCTCATTTTAAAGGATAACAATTATTCTTCCCAACCATCCAAGATAAACCCAATTGACAATTATTATTGATAACCTTATTCTTATGGAAATAAATCATTATACTACATACTTATTAACTATTAATAAATAAGTGTGTAAATTTAAATCATTATTTAATAAACAAAAGAAATGTGCATTGCAGCTAGTCCCTACCTTTATTTATGTTTATGCTACAACGATGTTTTCTAAATTTGGATGTTATTTGCTTTGGTTTTGTTATAGATTTCACAACAAAATCTCATTTTAGTGAGGAAAAACTCATTTTTTCGTTCATTAATGTATCATTCCAAACAATTTGGATGTTATTTGCTTTGGTTTTGTTGAGAAAATCTCATTTTAATGAGGAAAAACTCATTTTTCGTTCATTAATGTATCATCCCAAACAAAAGAATTTGTCAACTAGCTTTTACAAATTCATCATAGTGATCATTAATATGAGAGAAATTTCAACCAGGTTATCAAAATAATAAAACCAAGAATTAAAGAGCATCATATCTAAATTACCTATAATGTTAAGCAATTGTTCATATTTATAGTATTTTAAATATCATACACACAGTGCTTTGCACCCCAAATTTGATCAAATCCGCTTGGACAATATCATGCATGCATATAAGTGTGAGAATCTCATGCATGCATTTCACTAGAGATGTTGAGTATACATCCTCTTTCTGGGGTCTATGCATCTAATCACTGTATTGACCCCTCCAACATACTGGTTTTTTATCCCAATAAAATGAGGTCATCGCTAAACTTGTTTTTCGAACTCATATGTAAAGTGTGCATATGCAACATTCTCTTTGGTATCACTATCCTAGAAATATAAGATTAGTTATTAAAAATAATGATTTTACGGTCATACTTTTTTAATTGTAAATACAAGTTATGTGCATACGCAACATTCTCTTTGGTATCACTATCATAGAAATATAAGATTAGTTATTAAAAATAATGATTTTACGGTCATACTTTTTTAATTGTAAATACAAGTTATAGGCACGAGAGCTCACTTCCACAAAAGAGCATATGTAAGATACATGAGAAATCTTTATACCATGTGACATTAATAGAGATATATTAAAATCATCTGTATTGAAATCTTGTCGCTTAGCTAAGGTTGGGCAAGGAAACACAATAGATACATATATCAATATCTATGAGCATATTTAATGAAACCTTACAACGTTCGACAAAGTAACCATTAGGCACACACTTTTGATGAAATTTACTTCGCCAAATGTGAATAATTGCAAACCAAAATATTTAGCCTCCTTATATATAGCTTGCATATTATAAACATATTAATTGAGCCAGAATTACTTAGTTGATCTTCTTGCATCAACTATGTGGCAGCCATGCAATGTTAGTAATGATTTAATGACCATGTATTTCTCCGTTTCCCTAACAAGCCATGCATTGATTTGTTCACACACGATGCATGGAATTTTCATCACGTTATCTGGCTTTGCATAAGATGCATGGAATTTTCATCACTCCATCTGGATTTTTCCATCATTTGTAATCTCTAATGTAGGGTTTTTATTGACATTCAAAGTCTTGAGCATTTCTAGTGGTATTTTTGTTGAAGGCTATAACGAAGCAAATGGCATGAGAGGTAAGGTCCATTAATAGGAAAATTTGCTTAAATTTGGACATAAAACTAGCCTCATGGTAGTCAAATTGAGGCAATCAAGTTTATTCTGAGAAATCATTTAGTTTTGATGGAGCACATGTATGTACATCAAAATAGATATTTTTAGGGCTCTTTATATTTCTTCATTGTAGGGATGCTATAACAAGGTTCCAACGGTGAATAATTGGCTTAGGATGTTGGACATGTTGCTTCATCCAAGAACCTCTTATAGTCGGTGTTGGGCTCTAAAGATGTCTTAAAAACAACTTTAGTCTGACATTAATTTTATCAACCGAGGATTCGTCTTTTCTCTCAAGAGTGTCAACAAAGTTTATGCAGATAGTCGTAAATGTTTAAATTGTGTAGATAGTTCAGTTACATCAAATATGAATCTATCTAAATTACTGTGATAATCAAGTTCTTCACACATTGACTAAAAACTCTGAAACTAATAACTCAATCAATTGAAATATATTCTGAGCAATAACACACCATAAATCAAAACATCAACCAATTATTGAATTCATTCATCTATCTAAGAAACATCAATTTAGTCTACAAAAACACTTAATGAATCAATCTCTCAATGAGTAATTAATCTACTGGAAAGGAACAACGATCTATTGAATATTTAAGAAGGGACAACAAATGTGAATTAAACGAAAGGGACAACAAATGTGAATTTAATGAAAGGAACATCAAATGCAAATTAAATGAAAGGAACAACAAATGCGAATTTAAATGAAATGAATTCACAAGCGATAACTTGACAACAAATGGGAATGGAACAACAATCAATAATCTCCAAATGGAACATCTATTCTCTGTTAATGGAACAACATAACCAATTCATAAAAGAATCAACACATTACCAAGTCTATGTTAATTGTTGAAGGGAAATTCAAATCACAGAACTATAACATAATTGATAAGATTACAGATGAGATAGTAGCTCCTTTCGACTGGGCCCGCGGTCTTCAGAAGATACTGCTACGAAAAACTCAGTATGCAAAAATGATCAAGACGCTTGAAGCTTCCATTAATTCCATAATTGATAAGTCATTTACAATGGGATTGTTGTACAGAGTGTCAACAATTAAGAGATCTCAATTCTGGTTATCTCTCTATCGCTCACTATTCTTTATATATTACAATGAGATAAGTAAATTAAAATATCCCGAGGATCGAGACATCCTCGGGATTGCTTTTACTATTTATGAAGATTGCAAGATAAAAAGTCAATCTTTCTTTGAATCGTTTTGTGCCTGATTTCTTTGATATTCAATGGCATGTGCATCTTCATGATCTTCTTAATTATCTTTAGTTAACAAAAATTGTCCATTTATGCATAAAATCAAAACAATTCAAACCAAAGTTCAGAAAGTATCTTATATCATTCAATATTATTTCCTAAAGGCTTTTTAACAATTTTCTTCCCTAATTACTTCAAATTAATAAAAAAATCAACAAAGAGTATATCACAAACCAAAGTAACAAGGAGAATATTTATACCTTTTTCTCAACCCAATAGTCAGATAGGAGAGAGATTTTTCAACACTCGAGAAGCTAGTGATCGATCCAGAGCTCTTGCGCATTGACGTGATTAGGAAGGGTGGATCCAGGAAGACTTTGCTTCTCAAGACATTCTTCAACAATGAAAAGGTGTGGAATGTCTTTAGCGATGGCTTATTGTGACATCATTGTAACTTAAACCCTGGTTTGATGCACTTGGAGTTTTAATGAACCCCGACCATTTACATAATTTTTTGTCAATGAATTCAAAATGTAAACATAGAATTGATATTTTATAACTTATATTGTGTACTTATTCTCATTTTTGTTAAAGATCCTTGGACAGGTTTTCATTGCACACCATTTCTATCAAA
Organism: Picea sitchensis; assembly: GCA_010110895.2. Lineage (NCBI taxonomy): Eukaryota > Viridiplantae > Streptophyta > Pinopsida > Pinales > Pinaceae > Picea > Picea sitchensis. The sequence continues at coordinate 96,157 of SNQJ01S0012985.1, forward strand.
GAGCCTTGGACGAGTTGTCATTGCACACCATTTTGTTGCACAAGTCTTGTTGAAGTCCCTCATGAGGGTGGTGTAGTATGCTCTAAATCTTGTTTCCCCGTGTATGGAAGCCATGCAATGTTAGTAATGATTTAATGAACATGCATTTCTTTGTTTCCCCTAGCAAGCCATGCATTAGTCTGTTCACACACGATGCATGGAATTTTCATCATGTTATCTAGCTTTGCATAAGATGCATGGAATTTTCATCACTCCATCTAGATTTTTCCATCATTTGTAATGTGTAATGTGTAATGTAGGGTCTCTATTGACATTCAAAGTCTTGAGCATTTCTAGTGGTATTTCTATTGAAGGCTATAACGAAGCAAATGGCATGAGAGATAAGGTCCATAAATATGAAAATTTGCTTAAATCTGGACATAAAACTATCCTCGATGGTAGTCAAATTGAGGCAATCAAGTTTATTTTGAGAAATAATTTAGTTTTGATGGGGGCACATGTATGTACATGGAAATAGATATTTTTAGGGCTCTTTATATTTCTTCATTGTAGGGATGTTATAACAAGACTCCAATGGTGAATAATTGGCTTAAAAAGTTGGACGTGTTGCTTCATCCATGAACCTCTTATAGTCGGATAGGAGAGAGCTTTTGCAACACTCGAGAAGCTAATGATCGATCTAGAGCTCTTTCTCGTTGGCATGATTAGGAAGGGTGGATCTGGGAAGACTCTGCTTCTCAAGACAATCTTCAACAATGAAAGGTGTGGAATGTCTTTATTGATGGCTTATTATGACATCATTGTAACTTAAACCCTGGTTTGATGCACTTGGAGTTTGAATGAACCCCGACCATATACATAATGTTTTTTCAATGAATTCAAAATGTAAACATAGAATTTATATTTTATACCTTATCTTGTGTACTTGCTTCCATTTTTGTTAAATATCCTTGGACAGGCTGTTGTTGCACACCATTTCTATCAAAGAGCCTTGGATGGGTTGTCACTTCACACCATTTTGTTGCACAAGTCTTGTTGAAATACCTCATGAGGGTGGTGTAGTATACTCTAAAGCTTGTTTAGAGCATCATTTTGATTTTGCTCAATAAATAGGGTATATCCACACAGGTCAAACACTTTAAGTAAACCACTCACACAAAGAGATCAAAGATCAATACACCAATGTATATGTGGTGTTGGCACAGGGGCATACCCAGGGTTCAACACTATAACAACGCACCAAAAAAACCCTAAATATTGGCCCTTTCAACAACACCTGCGAAGCAGATGAAGTCTCACCCGCGGTAGAGGCAGGGGTGGTTGCAGGACTTCGATGTCTGCAACCTTAGTTGGGACACATATATGTGATTGTAACACTTTAACAGAGCACTTAGAAGTTACAGTTCATCAATATTTTTCTTTATCTTATAGCGCAAATAAACCCTAATAACAGAACGGTGCAATATTCACACAGATCCAATATAATGAAGCACTAAGCACATCAACATAGGTCAGATATAGCATTCATTCACATTATTCAACACTAAGCTATCATATCAGATTCATCTAACATACATCAACGCACTAAGCATTTAATCACATAAACAAGAGAACACCCAAAATGCACAAAGCAACCACAACACATGATATACGTGGTTCACCCCCTCCCTGGGGCTACGTCCACCAATTCTTATTCTCTTTATTGTCTTCTGTCAATCTTCTACATGCACAGAGCCTTGAGATCTTACTCCGCAGAGGATAGGAGATCTGCGCACTTTGCTAGATCCTCCTTCCCTGAGTTACAACACAAATACTTCCACAGTCTCTTACGATCACTTGCACTTAGCTCTGCAAGTCTTACATAGTAAGCACAAAGAAATTACAATTACCATTTGCACTTAGCACCTAGAATCACATAGATGTCCCCTTATTACATCGCCTAGACATCTATTTATACATTACAAAATCGGGCCTAAACATGGGTAAACCCATGGGCCGACATCCCCATACCCATTACATAAGCCAAAAACCCAAAAAGCCCTAAAAAGGGGCCAAGATCCTGCGATCTCCGCTTTGACTTGCGCCCCACCTTCAACAGCCTGTCGAAGTCCCAAAAGTAGGTCAAACATGACCAAGGATCCTCAAAACTTAGTCAAGGGTCAACAGGCCCCCAACACTCACCTGTGACTCATCTTGAGTCACTCTAGTCTGGGTAGCTATGCTTCGAAATCCTCGAGCTTGGCTCGAGCAGCTTCGACCTGTTGTTGTGCCACGACCTCCTGTTCGACGAACTCTTGGATTACTGCTTCATTGACAGGTTCCTCTAAGCATTGTTTAGGTGCAATGACGACTTGCTCCAATTCTGCTCCTCGACCTTCAATCTCTGCGAATAGTTGGCACGCCTCATCCTGTATTGGTTGGAGCCTCTGAGTCACTTCCATGAATTTTCTCTAAATGGTGTGGACCTTTTGTTGAGCAATGCGCTGTTCTTGGGATCACTTCATCCTCTCAACGGATGACAGGGGATTCAACTACGCCTGTACTATTTCTGCTCGCTACTTTGCCTCCTGAAGTTGTGACTCCAATGCCTTTAATTCAGAATCCTCAGTGAGTCACTCATAAGTCTAGGCACTATGATCGCTTACTTGTTTACATTCCATGTCAAGGGACTTGATTCTTTCAACTGCGCTTCGAGCAGTTGCTTCTCTTTGATCTCGTACATCTGACAGAGTGTTGGGCACTGTTCGTAGCTCTAAGTCTGCTATTCTTTGTTGTAGCTTCTAGATAGCTTCCATGAGCTGCACTACTTGATGCTCCACTTGGTCTTCTACCTTTGGCTCTAAGCCCATCACAGAGCAAAGTGCTATGTCGACTGCTTCTTTGACTCAAAGTTGTTCTATGAGCAACTTTTATTTTTCTTGCTTGGCATGTGCACTCTCTTCTTCAAGCTTGGCTTGAAGGTCCTCCTTCTCCTTTTGTGCAACCCGATGTTGCTCTACCATTTATTCCTGAGCTTGTTTCAGGGTTGTTGTGGCCTGGTCTTTCTCAACTTGTGCTTGACGAAGGTGAGCTTCGATCGCATCAGCAAGTCTGTAGAGTTGAACAGGCTCATCTCCCAACTCTAGTTCTTCTGATGGTGGGGGCGTAGTGGATACTACGCGGCTGGATTGAAGGGCCTGATGTACCCCTCTGAGTTCAACCTTGATTATATCGTACATCTCCTCCTGCTTGGATTCATGTTTCTGCAAGATATCTTGCGAGGCATCTGCTATAGTTGCGATGATGAAGTCGAAGTCATCTACAGTGAGCACAATTTGCATCTTAGTCAAGGTGGCTCTGGATTTCTTTTGGGAAGTGGGTTTCATGGGGGAAACCTTCCTTTTTTTCAAGGGATCATCCTTATCAACAAGATCCTTAGGCGGTGTTACTTCACCTTGCTTCTGCTGATCTTCTCTACCATTTGTCTTTTCTACTTCGTCATCACCCCCTCGACCAAGTGATACTAAAGAAGTTTCTTCCGATGCACTGCTCAAGTATTGGACTTCTTCAATCTTCTTTCTTTTGCTAGTTCCAGGTGTGTCGTGTTCTTTGTGAGCAGCCTCTGAGTTGTCTAGCTTGGGATCAAACATCTCTGCAGGGTCAATGGGGATGAGGAGCTCTACAGACCAGTCCTTAGTTATCTCTTCGAGGTCCTCCTCTGTGAGCTTATAATATGACTGGAGCTCCTCTTTATGTTTGTCTGCACGCATAGTGATATAGATGAAGTGTCGATCTACGCGGAACTTCATGAGAGGTCTGAACCAGTATAGGGTGTTTGGTGTCATGCGGGGGACAACTTTGATGGCCTTCTTAAGTTGGAGATAGTACGTGTGGAAGACCGCGTTCAACTGCCACTATTTTCCCATATCGCTCGAGTACCAGAGCGTGGTGAACTTCGCAGTGAGCGGCTTGAATGGTTCAATTTCCGGGAAGGTTGCACCTTCCAGCATCTCCCAAGCGGTAAATGCGATGAGGATCAGGAGCCAGCTAAAGTGGAAATCATAGCCCTGATCCTGAGCTTCACGGTAGTCTAATTTTAGCTAGTTGACCAAGTACTTCGCCAGTCCATCTCGAGTCCTTCTACACATTTCCTGGTGAGGTCAACAATGAATCCCATGACCTGTGTAGGTCTTCTCTTTCTTACGATCTTTCATGTGATCAACTGGTAGGCCAGGCGCACCGCGCCATTCTGGATGGAAGCTACCTTGTAGCCTCGCGTCCTTTTTCTACATCGCCATATGTGTCTTTGATCTTTTGTGCCAATGAGCGATCTTTAGCCTTTCCTAGGTAGAAGTCCTATGGGTCGGGTCTCTACCTGCTCAATCCGATGATCCTATGGATCAACGTCAGATTGACTGTGATGCATCGGTCTAGCCATAGGTAGCCGTCATGGTAACATGAGAGAAGGATATTAAAGCACACGTTAACCTCCTAGTTCCATCCAAAGTGTGGTATCTTCATTACATTCAAGAGGGTGGACTGTGCGAGGTTCATAGTCCACAGCTGGGGGATTATTTTCAAGTTCTTCCCCTTCGTCTTGGTCAAGTATTTGTAAGGAGCGAGCATACTATGGTTCTTACGGTCTCCTAGGTTGAAGTCGTTGAACTTCAACGCCACGATCTTATCCTGCAGCGTTCTAACTGCATGTATCCCCTTTAGAAGGTACGCAATAACCATGGTGTAATCAAAGTCCCTCGGGACACTGTCACGACTCACTGCGTCGACCAGAGGCGGGATGTAGTCTGGTAAGATGGTCAAGATTAACTTCGCATTGGATAGGTCATCTCTGTGCTTGGTTCTCTTATCTGCTGTCGGTCGGGATGGTCTGGATCCACAAGCAGTCGATGGAGAGGCTTGCACTCCTCTAGTTGATGATGCTTGAATACCTGCAGACATTACTTTCTCAACCATGAGATCGATGAGAACTTCTTCGACGGATTTCTCTACAGTGCTGGGCTCGTCTGACATACACACTTAGATTAGATAACTCGGGTGGATGAATGAGTGTGCAATGAAATGGAACAGGTGTTGATCTCAATAAACACAGTGCGGTAGCAGTGAGTTGGCTTGGATACAATTTGCAAAAGTTTTCTCGGTGCAACAGTCGACGAACTAAGTAGACACGATGTAACAGATCTCTCCAATGGATGAGAGGTCTTCATCAATGCGGTTCTATCTGTTGTGGCGCGGTCCCAATGGTCTGATGGCGAGTCTTCAGACCATTACTGTTGTTCTAACCGTTCGGGTCATCAGGCTAACGGTTATAATGCTTCCAACGGCTATATCGATTTTCCATGGCGAAGTGCCATGTTGCACTGTTATGATATCCCGACGAAGTTTCAATATTGCAAACCTCCCCCCTGGGAAGTCTCCTCTGGGACCTTTTATAACTTGTCTCTCTTCTTACTGAGTTTTCTAGCCTTCTTCCTGGTGATCTTTGTCTTGGTATTCCTTTTTCCATTCTGATTCTTATCTCCTTTTGGCATAGTAACTTCGCGTTGTTGAGATTTTTTCGTAGGGTCGGAGAGTAATATGTCTTCTCTCTCTAGGGTAGGTAGTTCAGTCTTCTGTGAGTCTTCTTGTGTTATTTTAACTTCTACATCCAAGTTTCTAGTTCTAAGTAGCTTCGATCTGTTCTCCTATTCTTCAATCAAGTGTGCTATCCTCCTAGTCATGAAATATTTTAATTCTTGCTTCTTCTACTCTAAGACTTCCTCTTCTTTTCTTATGGCCTGATCCTTTTAAATCCAAGGTTTTCCTAGTAATATAGAAAATGGGGCGTTGTTCTCAATAAATTTAATAATCTCAAGATCTTCCACATAGGGTTATCAACTTTCCTCTAAATAATCTTATTCCTCCCAATGAAGGAATCATAGCAGGCTTTCCTAAAGTTTCCCAAGTTCTTTCTGTCATGATATTCATCGGTGTTTCTTCATCCAGAACACAGTCAATGTTGAAGTCTCATATTCTTGCTTCTATGCATTCTTTTTCTTTGAAGATCTCTGATAAGTTGATATTTCTGTGATCATTTAGGGTTTCTTTCATTTGTAGTAATACATTCTCTGATTCTTTCCGGGGTTCTACCATGGTCTCAGTTTCGTAACCTTCCTCGGGGTTTTCTTATCTCATATTCATTCTGTCAAGCTTAGCAATCATTATAGGGAAATCTAAAACTTCATGATCCATAGCTTTCCAACAAAGACAACTAGGTCTTCTACTAGGGCATTCCTTAGCAAGATATCCCAATCTTCTGCAATTGTAAAAAAGGGTTAGTCTTATTTTTCTTTGAAAGGATCCCTAGCCTTTCTTGTACTGCACACTAGGATAGTAGCTAACCTGCAAAAAATTCTTTCTAGGATCCTACATCCATTAGTTAGTCCAAACATTCTTTCTATGCAGAGGAATAACATATCTTTCACTATTTTTGTCAGATCTACTCATATCAAACCTTCTTTCATCTAGTTGTGCCCTACTTTTCAAGCTAGGACAAAATTGATCAAAAATACCTAGATCCATACTTTTGAAACAAAAATTTCCACTTATCTTACTTTTTCAATCAAAACTTTTCACTGTTCTTATCTTTATCAGAGCACAAAGCTTTTAGGTCTTACCTCTTTTCTTTAGATCCGACTCTTCTTCTTGGAACATAGCTTCAAAGGTCAAGTAGAATACTGTGCACTAGGAAAACATATATATGCACGGAGCTTTCTCTTTTCTTAAGTTCCCAACAATCACAGTTCTGGTCCTAGCAACAGAACCATTTGTTGGCACAGGGGCAAACCCAGAGTTCAACACTACAACAACGCACCAACAAAACCCTAACTATCGGCTCTTTCGGCAACACCTGCGAAGCAGATGAAGTCTCACCCGAGGTAGAGGCAGGGGTGGTTGTAGGACTTTGATGTCTGCAACCTTAGTTGGGACACAGATCTGTGATTGTAACACTTTAACAGGGCACTCAACAGTTACAGCTCATCAATATTCTCCTTTAGCTTACAACGAATATAAACCCTAATAACAAAATGGTGCAGTATTCACACAGATCCAATATAATCAAGCACTAAGAACATCAACATAGGTCAGATATTGCATTCATTCACATTATTCAACACTAAGCTATCATATCATATTCATCTAACATACATCAACACACTAAGCATTTAATCACATAAACAAGAGAACACCCAAAATGCACAAAGCAACCACAAAACATGATATACATGGTTCACCCCCTCCCTGGGGCTACGTCCACCAATTCTTCTTCTCTTTATTGTCTTCTGTCAATCTTCTACATGCAAAGAGCCTTGATATCTTACTCTCCAGAGGACAAGAGATCTTCACACTTTGCTAGATCCTCCTTCCATGAGTTATAGCACAAAGCCTTCCATAGTCTCTTATGATCACTTGCACTTAGCTTTGCAAGTCTTACACAGTATGCACAAAGCAATTACAATTACCATTTTCACTTAGCACCTAGCATCACATAGATGTCCCCTTCTTACATCACCTAGACATCTATTTATACATTACAAAATCGGGCCTAAACATGGGTAAACCCATGGGCTGACATCCACATACCTATTACATAAGACCAAAACCCAAAAATCCCTAAAAAGGGGCCAAGATCCCGTGATCTCCGCTTCGACTTGCGCTCCACCTTCGACAGCCTGTTGAAGTCCCAAAAGTAGGTCAAACATGACCAAGGATCCTCAAAACTTGGTCAAGGGCCAACATGTGGTTAAAACCTTCAAAGAGGGAAATATTCCATGACCCCAACCAACGTAACCAATTGAGGCAATATATTAATGCAAAAAGGAAATAGTTTACATAAGAATCTCTCGCAATCAATCATTAGAAAATGACCCTCCATGCTCTTTTAATAGAGATCATGGACTAATCTGGTGCTAAGCCACGTATAATGTGTTGTTAATATGAAGGAGAAGTTGAATAGTCAAATCTGTTTATGTTTAGAACATAATCATGATTGTCGAACTAGTTAGTTATGAAAGCACACAAAAGAAATACACTTGACCAAAAGACACATTAGACCAAGTTGAACTTAACTAACTAGTAAGTGTCTAAATATCCCAACATCCCCCCTTAAGAACATTTTGGGATATAAGGAATGAAGTATTTAAAGAGGTGACACAATAGGAGAAGGAAGTAGGAATCAAATCCTATCCCTCCTCATTGACAACTTCTTCAATTCCTAGTATAGATCAAAGCTTGGAAAAATTTTCTTAAATAAGAGTCTTTGTGAAAATATTTGCAACTTGATCATGTGTATGGAAATAGATCACTTCAATAACGTGATCCTAAAGAATCTTTTTGATGAAGTGCATGCATATATTATTGTGTTTATTGTGTTGATGTTGGACTGGATGTTTGGAAAGTTGAAAAGCACTCTGATATCACACCAACGTGTGGTTGGATGCTAGTGTTGGAATCCAAACTCTTAAAGGATTGATTGAATCCATAGGGATTCTTACATTGCAGTAATTACAACTCTCTACTTTGCTTCTCTTGAAGAAAGAGAAAGGGCATGTTGTTTCTTATAAGCTAATTAGAAAATCCATAACTAAGACTAAAATCATAGCCCTCAATAGACTTCAAATCATTAGGATCACCGGCCCAATCGAAATCAGTGAAACCAACCAACAAAGCAGTCCCTCATGAACTATATTGCAGCCCAAACTGAATTGTACCCCAAATATATCAAAGTATCATCTTTACTACTTTCCAATGAACCTCATGGAGTGTTTGCATATACTAGGCAACAAGACCAATGACAAAGGAAATATCATGACAAGTATGAGTCAAATACAAAAGGATACCAACTAACTCATGATACAAAGTGGCATCTACTTTGGGTGTGATACAAATGACAACAAGTTTGACTCCAGAATGGAAGGGATATGGGGTTGGTTTACAATATTCCATGTGAAAGTGATGAAGAAGGTCACACACAAACTTAAATTGTGAAAGAGAAATTATTTCCTTGGTTTGCAAGACTTGGATGCCAAGAAAATAATGCAAATGTCTTAAGCCCATCATTTCAAATCTCTTCTTAAGACAAAATTTCACATGTGTTAAAAGTTTGGGGTCACTACCAATGAGTATAAGGTCATCAACATGGAGAACAAGTATTATGAGATGGTTACCCACTTTCTTGGTATAGACATTGGGGTTAGAATGACATTTAGAGAAGCCATTGTGAAGAATAAAGCTATCCATTTTAGCATGCAAAGCTCAAGGGGGCTTGCTTAAGGTCATAGATATATGTCTTAAGGTTGAAAGAAAGACTAGAGTCACGTTGAACATAGCTAGGAGGTTATTTCATGTAAATTTATTCTTGCAAATACTCATGCAAGAAGGTGGATTTATCATCCATTTGATGGACCTCCCATTTATATGGTGCTACAAGGGCTAGAACAAGGCGGATGGAATTCATTTTGGCTACAGGGGAAAAGGTTTCAATATAGTCAATTCCTTCTACCTAAGAAATTCATTTGGAAACTAATTAGACCTTATGTCTTTCAACACTTATGTTGCAAACTTAGTTCTATACACCCATTTACATCTAACAAGTTTTCTTCCTTTTGAAAGAGGGACAAGATCTCAAGTATCATTTTCTAGTAAGGAATGATATTCTTCATTCATTTTTGTATCATAATTTGGATGGCCAAAAGCTTCTACAAAATTTTTGGGATCATGAATCTTTGAAAATTGAGCCAAAAGAGAGGAGGCTCACTAGAATTGTGAACATGCACAAGGATGATCTAAAGGATCACTAGCCACTTCTTATGTTTTATAAACCCATTTAGGAAGTTGTGGTGCTAGTGCAAGTTCACGTTCAATGGACTCAATTAGAGGAGGGTGATTAGGTAGAGGTGGATTTATGTCCTCACTATCATCATCTAAAGGAGAATAAACTATAATAGGAGCAGTAGCAAAAAAGTTGGGAATCGAAAATGGCACATTCGTCGAAGATGGCTCACATGTAGAATATGGCACGTGGGTTGAGAGACCTTCATTAAACTTAACATCTTTTCTACTGAGGTTGAATAAGTCTATATCCTTTTATATCTTCGAAGTATCCAACAAAAATGCACTTCTCACACTTAGGTTGTAATGCCTTCTTTTTCTCATTAGGAATGTGAGCCCATGCTTCACTACCAAACATTCAAAAATGGCTTACATATATTTTAATATTACTCCATGCTTCTTCTTCTGTTATATATTTTAAATCCTTTGTGGGAGTGTGATTAACTATGTAGTTTGCATAATTAATGGCTTCCAACCAAAAATAATGACTTAATACCTTAGATTGGATAATATAATTTGACATTTCTTTTAATGTGTGATTATTTCTCTCAACAACACCATTTTTTTGTGGTGTGTATGGAACAATATATTTCATTTGAATGGCCTATTTAGTGCAACAAGTTGAAAATTTGTTGTTGATGCAGCCGCGCCCTCACTGGCACATCCTCTCTCCTCAGGATCTTCTTCCTCTTTGGCCCGAAGAACTCGAAGGTTCTTCTAATTCCCTATCGGGAATTCTTCACCCACAACGATTCTTCAATGATTTCCCTTAATGGTCGGGAAATCGAAATTCGCGATTTCGCAAATTCTATGTTCGCGTACCTTATGCCTCACGATTCCCTGAAACCCGAGGTGGGTCAATCGTTGGCTTCCCCCCCTCTGTTATCAGAGTTCTCCCTATCAGGAAATCACTACTCACGATGTTAACAAATGAAATCTCCAACCTCTGAACCCCGATGTACTGATACTCCGATGCACACATGTGGACAGACTCTTCCACCTTCCATCGCCTCCGTCAGGATTTCGGGATTCGCAGGATCGTGAATCCTGATGTCAAAGGACTCGGGACTTCCCTTCTCCCGATCCCTGATATTCTGCCACTTGTCTCCCACTAACTCCGGGTGTGGCCCACACGACCCTTCCGTCGGGATATCGTGTATCGCGATTTCAACCGGCAAGAGTTTCTTACCTCCAAAAACTCCGATGTGCTGAGCCCCGACTCCTCGGGATCTCCTGACACACGTCCTCCACAACGAATGGTTCTGATCCTATCGGGATATGGCTACTCGCGATATTGCGATTCTTGTTGCAATCTCTTGGGGCTTCAACTCGCGATTACCCGATATGCGATGTTGCGTGCAGATCCAACGGTTGCTTCTGCCTTGGATCGACGGCTCTGCTCCCTCCTGAGCTTCGAACACTTGGGTTTCCTCGTCATAAACTCCCTGCACCTCCGTGAGATATGACGATCCGCGGAGTTTCACGAAACCCCCTCAAGGGATTTCGACCGTCCATTTTCTCTAATGGATTTCCACGGAATGAACCAAGTACTTCCTCCTCGAAGACTTATTTCCCTGCTTGCCAACCTGTGACGCTCCTGCAGCTTTCAATAGCAACTTCCCTGCACTTATCCTTCGATGAATTCGAAGGCCTACTCCTCCTGAGCTTGTTCTCGATTCCTCAAGTCCTTCTGGGGACTTCTTGCGCACACTCCTTGCGGCAATCCTTCAACTTTGTCTAAGTGTTGAAGTCCTTTGACCCTGCGCACTCCTGCAGCAACAGTCTTTCAATACTTTGCTCAGAGTCGCAACTCTAAGTCTTCACTTGGCCTGCGCACTCCTTGCATGACTCTTCTACTCAACTGTGCTTCTGGGAACTTAGAAAAAAAGTTATCTCTATCTGAAGCACTCTGTCAACGCATGCCTTGCGAACAAATTCAATTGCACTCCCTGCAGGAATTCTCTGGCTCAGAATAGAGTAACGATTGAAACTAATTTCTTCTCCCCTTCAGACTTCAGGTTGAAACATGAAATCACACACACAGCATATACAAAGCAAATGCATAACAAGGAAACAAACATTCATGAGCACAACATCAACACACAGAGAAAACAACACAAACCATGTGCTTGAATCAAAGCTTCCTTCTATAAGTTCAAATTCTTATACATGGGTGTTCTTCATACAATATTCTCTGCTGGCTCTTCTCTTCTTCTGAATGCTTGATAATCCAGAATTTTTTTTGCAATGTACAATGAGGGTGTCTATATCCCGTTTCCCTCTCGAACTCTAAACTATCAAATCTAGACTTAAAATCCTATCTACCAACATTAAATCTATTAACTGCCTCTTATCTACCAAAGGACGAGAGCTTAAAGGCTCAAGGTCCAATACAATATACAAAGTGCGCTTCATTAAATCCAACATTAATGTTTGCGCAACAATATCAAGGTGTTTTCAAAATTTGTGCTGGCGCTGTCCAACTGTCTTTCTGCTTCCGCGCTGGCTCGCTTGATGAGCTGGTGATGCTCCTGCATCAGTTGTCAACATATTTTTCCCCATTATCCATTCTTAACTTCTAAAGTTGATGTTCAGATTTCTTTTCGACAAGAACTTGGTAGGCCAAAAACATGTCAAATACTTCACTCTTATTTTTTAATAAATAAACCCAAGTGTGTTTCGAGAAGCCATTAATGAAAGTTAAGAAGTACTTGAACCTGAATAAAGAAGCACAAGAAACTGGGTCACATAAATCACTATGAAAAATCTACGAGGGGTTTGAGGTATGCCAAGAGGCATGTTTGTCAAAATTGTATTGATGATGTTTGTTAAGAACATAGATGGAACAAACACCATCTATGGAATAAATGAAAGAAAGAACAATCACCATATTTTTCTTACATAGTTTCTATAATGAGCAATATTTTAGATGACCAAATTGCCCATGCCAAAGTTTGTTCGTGTCATCACTATGAGAAATAAAAACTAATGGAAGAAATGATGAGCCAGAGTTGTCAAATCTATACAACTTGGTAATATCATTAACAATTCCAATTACTACTACATGCTTGGGATCCTTTAAATCCTTGATTACAAATTCGTGAGGTGAAAATTCTATTGTTTGACCTTCACCTAAATGAGTGATTTGATATATTGATAGAGGGTTGTAGGAAATACTTGGAACACATAATACATCATTAAAAAGGTCACAATCTCATTGAACTATTATAGACCCTACAACACTAAGATATCTATCATCACCAATACATATTTGTTTTGTATTACATTCATTAACATCCAAAAATATGGTTTTATCCTTATCCATAATTAGTAATCCATTGAGTAGAAGATAAAGTAGATGTTGCATTAAAAGAAAAAATGAAAGTAGAACTTGGATGTCCATGAGAAGAAGAGTTAGAAGAAGGAGAATCAAGATTGATGTTTCTCTTCTTCAATGTTGCTTCTAAGGTTTTCATCTTCTTAAAACATTTAGACTCCATATGACCATCCCACACACAAAAATTACAATGTCTCTCAATTATCTTGTCTTTTGATTTAGTTCATTTATCAACATTGGTAGTAGGAGTTGGCTGAGAGGGTTTGGGACCCTTGTTTTGTATGTTATTGCAAGGATGTTTCTTCTTTAGATGCTTGTGGTTTTTCTTATATTGTTTTACTAAGACTTTGTTAAATGTACGTATAATGATAATCAATCCAAGGTGAAATATTTTATCTTGCTCTCTAATCAGAGAATCACAAGTCCTTCAAAGGTGGACATTTTGTACATAGCCCCTTGACTAATAAGTTCTTCTTTGGTGGAGTGAAAAGCAGATACAAAATCATAATAGGCATTTCCAAGCTTTGCGAGAATACCATATATAGGATGGTCATCTTCCTTCTTTATCTTACATTCTATAAGTATAAGTATAAGTTTTGAAAACTAAGATAGAAAATCCTCAATGTGAGAGAATCAATAGGATTTAAAGAACTTAATTTATTTTTGAGGTAGTGGGCTCAAATATCATTATGTTTACCAACCACATTTTCCATCTTTTTCCAAGCTACACCCAGGGTTTCAATTCCATAAAGGCGAAATGGTAAATAACTGGATTTTGACATCCCTATCAATCCACATGTTGAATTATTTTTACTATCATATTTGACTCTCTTTAATGTATCAAGGGGGGAAGCTTCTATTCCCAAGGTAACTTGGTAAATTCCCTTACTTTATAGTATATCCTACATTTGGGATTTCCATGAGAAGTAGTTAGAACTGGTAAGTAGGATCTCACTTGGACTAGCCATGTTACAATATGTAGGTAAGATTACTTCAAAATTAGAAATTGGCTATTCAGATGGAAAGAGCTTGAAAAAATAGGTAGTTTAAAAAAATGGCATTGAATACAAACTTTAGATGATAAAGTTATGCTCATTTGAAGAAAGGCATAAAATGTCAAAACAATAACAAATGTGCCACGTGGTAGTTAGAGGTTGGCCCATGTGGTGATGGGTGCACAATGAGGTTGTCGAGTTGGAAAGAGTAAAAACAAATTCCCTCCTTGTCTAACTTTGTCCTATATGATTACTTTTGCAAATAAGTTACATTTATAATGTAAGCGACCCACTTTTAGACAATAAGTGAGAATCACTTTTACTATAAAGTTACTTTCAACCAAGTGAGCTATTATAAAAGATATATAATAACTGTTAGAATGGAGTAAGGGAGCATTTTTTTATTTTTAACTAATAGCCTCTTCAAAGTGCATGCTTACCCCCAAACCCTTAGTTTTTTCTTGCAAAAACTTCAAACATCGATTCACACAAAAAAGGTACATTTGTGGAACAAAAAAAAAAATTAAAAATCACAAATTTATGTACTAAAAGCTAAATTTTGATTAGCTTACTGGAAAAATGAAACTTTTCTTATATGTTTTGTTGAGATCACATGAGGAACAAGGAAACAAGCATACACATATTAGAACACACTTTCCTCTTTGTTTCTAATTAGCTAAGATTGTACAAGGTGCAAGCCACATAACATATGCAAATTTGAAAGGAAGAAAACCTAAAAAAAAACACAAGATATTGAACAATCTAAGAGAAATTTTAAAAAGAAAACTTTAAAATGAAACTATATATCTATAAGTTAAATGATCATATCTTTGGCAAACAAAAACCTTTTTGTCTAAAACAAAAATGGTTCCCAACTAGAAATGACACTTTGGATGTACTAAAGTAGTTCACTTAGCCCAAGCATGCTTAGAAACAATAGAATCCAAAAGTCATTTGTTGCATGCAGTGACACAAGTTTAGGATCTATTGATGGCCAAAAATTACCATGATAAACATTTGAGGATATCGCTCGATTATGGTCCCAATTAAACCCTTTTCCATTGAAAATGGTGATTCCAACTGGTTCTAGGTCCAGTTACCCCTAACTATTCTATACTAAAACCAAAACCTAACTTAATCTTAAATTGTGTTTAAGATCTTCTAATATAAAATATCATTATTTTACCACAAATAATGAAATAAACAAACTATATTCAAATATAAATACACACTTATAGACATATGTGATAAGACTAATTCAAACCAAAATAAAAAATTACTCTTATGAAAGGAGATTTTTTCTTTTCTTTGAAAAGTAACTTTTGGAAAAAAGTCAATTGATTAAAAACTTCTATAATAAACAAAACCAAAATTTTAAAACTATGAATTAAATCTAATTAACAACTGAGCATGATTTTCTTTGTATATGAATTATATAAAAGAAAACAATAATTAAAAGATACAAATCTTTTAATATATGTTTCGATAAAGCAACTTTAATTCAGATGAAAGATCTATATAAATAAAGAGATAATATTCACATACATTTAGTGGCTATCAATAATGTGAAACAATTAAGAAATGAGTAGAATTAATTAATAGTAAATAATTGCATCAAGAACTATATTGTAACACAATATTCAACAATAAAATTTTGATAAAAGATGAAACATTCAGATACCAGTAACAGTATTAGATATTGATGCTTGTATTTGCAATCAAAATTTATTAATCCAGTCTTGATATTCAAAAAGGAAACTCAACAATAGTGTATAAGTTCTCCTAATCTCCAAAAATTCTGAACTCCGAATTTAGTTTACTTTCTCTCTTTTATAGAAAAGAGTTCCAACAATGTTTACCTACTAATTATTAATAAAAGAAAAACTAACTCCTTAAAATTAGGAATGGGTTTTCATAAATAGTCTATGAATCCCAAACCAAATAAAAATTACAACGATTTAAACAAAAATAAAGATAGGCTTTCTATAATAAACTAGTTGATTTTCTTCGTAGACCATCCTTGTAGCTCGAAAAGATAATTTGTTATTGGTTCTCGATCCATGTGACCTATTTTACACCTGTCAAAAACAAATAAATGAAATTAAAAACAAATAAACAGAAATAAGAAATTAGAGAAGTTGCAAAATTTCTGATTCCGTAGTTGCTCGTTCTAAAAATAAAATATAAGAAACAAAACAAATACATACTCGTCTAACAAACTCTGATATTTACACATGAGCATTAAGAGGTAGAGTTTTTAAACTCTGAATTGACAAAAAAATTAACCCTTGGAGAATTAATTGTCACTAAATCTTCCTTTTTATTACACTTGAGATTTGAAACCTATGTCTTGTGATCTTCAACCAATGTGTTTTCGGTTCTGAGCAATTGGTTCTCCAATTCAAGATCAATTAAACTATTTTGTAAAGATGAAACCACTGCAAATTATTTCTGTTGGAAGATTGGTTGTTGTCATTGATGTCAACCCTAGTCATGGGTTTTGGACCGCAATATTGATGAAGGTATTTGGACATGAAGGAAAATGCACATGTAGATACAACACCCATGGATGGATAGTATACATCATGTTGTTTCCAGTGGTATGTGGCATGTCACGTGGATCCTCATGGTTGAGGAGAAACAAATTTTTGAAGATGACAAAGTGAATTGAAGAAGGAAGTAC
>SNQJ01S0012985.1:114182-140383 GCA_010110895.2 Picea sitchensis
AATTGTAAAAAGCAAACAACAATTGCCAATTCTTCAGTAGAGGCAGAGTACATATCAGCTTGGGAAGCAGCATATGAGATTGTATGGATACGCAGAATTTTACAGGATCCTGGTGAAACTCATAAATCACCAACTACCTTATTAATCGATAGTCAGTCAGCAATAAATATGGCCAAGAATCAAGTATTTCATTCAAAGACTAAACATGTCGACACCAAGTACCACTTCATCAGATTGCGCATTATCAAAGACATCATCAAGCCTCAGTTCTATCCATCTGAAGACCAAACTTCAGATATTTTTACCAAACCTCTTGGTAGAATAAAGTTCACTAAGTTCAAAGATGAACTTGGTCTTTGTAAAAATGAACTTCTGGATTAAAGGGGGCATTGTTAGCCTCATAATCCTAAAGTTCTGTAGTCTAAGTATTTTCTAGTATAAATGTTTTTAAAATTTAATTTGTTCTAGTTTGTTAGGATAAGGACACCTAGATTCTATGTAAAGGACACCTATCATACTCATGTGATTATGTGATTGATTTTTCTCCTAGTTTTTAGTTTAGAGTTAAGCTATATAAACTAGCTCCTTCTTCAAGTGAGGTTAAGGAGTAGATTATGAATTTGAGATTGTAATCACTTTTTCCTTATTAATAAAATTACGTGTCTGAGGACACTTTGTCAATAGAAACTTCTGAATCCCAAAGAGCTGAAGTGATTCATAGCCACTGATCTGTGGGAGGAAACCCGTTGGAAGATCATGAACTCTGGGTAAAAGCATTACGGGAGGAGATAAGTGAGGAAAGTTGAGACTCCCAAAGCATGGAGTCTTGAAGTGGATCTTGATCGTTGGTCGTGAAATAGGACAAGGACTATTGATCTGGTCGTGGATGAAAGTTCTGAAGTCCCGAAGCTTTGGACAAGAAATTTTTCAGCTAAACACAGGGTCATGGCCATGGTCATATGTAGATTGAGAGTTGAAGGAAGGAGGGCTAAGGGCCGAATTGGTTGTCTTAAAAATAGAAAAGTGCTAAGGAAGGATTTAACCGTGGTCACCTAGGAAGGTGGTTTGAATGAAGCACCTACGTTGGATGAGTTCTGTGTCAACCAAGGATAACCGGACGTTGATATTTTCAGAGAATGGGAATATGATATCCATGAACGAAAAAAAGAAGAAAGAGACGTGTAGCATGGTTTGGAAATTTTGTTTATCATATGCATAATTCTAACAAAATGTTCACTTGCACATTTTGCAGAATTAAGGGGCTTAAGCACAGCAGTGCAAGATGCGTATTGAGGAAATGGAAGAAGGTGAGGGAGCCTATAGTCATGATAAGAAGATTGAAGGCCAAAATACCAGAGTTGGTAATGCAGAGACAGAGTCTAATGGATGGAAGGGAAAAGGAGAGAAGGAAACGCTACTAGAAACGGTAAGAAGATTGAATATGGAAGTACAGAGCTACAAAGTAGACAACGAGAACTAATGAGAGAGAAAATTCAGATAAATGTTCGAGTGTTTCAAAGATTAAATCAGTTGTAGAGACAAACAAATAAGGGATCAAACTCAAGATAAGAGGAAGAAGGAAGGTGTCATGAAAGAAGGAATGATCGTGGAAGATCTAGTTATTCCAGAAGTGCTAGAAGAGCTCATGGACACCACTCACCTCCTTACTCAGAAAGAATGTTTTATGCATCGGAAGATCTTGTAAGTAGTCTGGAGGTGTCTCCTATCAGACACCAAAGAAGGAAACAAAAGATAGATAGTTTGCAAGGAGAGTTGAGGAAGCTGAAGCCACCTTCCTTCGATGGTATGAGAAATGGAAGAAGATGTCGAAGCATGGTTTCTTGGGCTCAGAAGATATTTTCAGTTGCATAACTATTCATGAAACCTAGAAGCCAATATGTCCACCTACCATTTACACGGGAAAGATGCAATGTGTTGGGACCAACTGAAGAAAGTGGAACATGTTAATGAAAGTAGGATCACTTGGAAGTAGTTCAAGAAGTACTTACATAAGGAGTACCTCTCAGAGAATTTATATGACAAGAAAATGTAGGAGTTATTTGAACTCATGTTGGGAAGCATGACTATGGCAGAGTACGAGAAGAATTTCTTGGGATTGTTATAGTATATCAGGTTCATTGGTGATGACAAAGTGAAAATACAGAGATTTCTAAGTGGTTTTCCAGCCTTTTATAAGGAAAAGATCAAGTATGATGAGCCCAAGACCTTGACTGAAGCTATCAGAAAGCCTAAATACATGTATGAGAAAGGCTAGGGAAGAGAATCCCTACAGAAATCTTGTAAGGACAAGAAAAATGTGAAGTCTGATCAGAGGAGGAAAGGATTCAAACCTCCCTTCAATAGGAATGAGCCTAATAGAAATCATCAAGATCAGTATGCTAAGGGGGATCTCAAGAAAGAAGATTCCTTGGGGAAAAGGGGAAGACTACCAATCCAATGTTGGGGATGCAAGGAAGATCACCTCTACAAGAATTGCCCACATAGAAAGGACAGACTAAATACTATGCACAACATTCAAGAGGATACACCAGTCAAAGATATGGGAATAATCTATGGAGCTTTAGATGATCTACAAGAAAATTACCAGTCCAATATGATTGAGGTGGAAGGTAAGATCATAAATCAACCTATTTCTATTTTGATTGATTCATGAGAAATTCATTGCTACATTGATCCTAAGATAGTGGATAGATTACATTTGGAGAAAAGTAAACTTGAAAAATCAAGTTTGGTTCAGTTAGCCACTGGAACCAAAAGAAGAATCCATGATATGGTTAGAAGTTGTTCCATAAGTCTTAATGGCGTGAATACTAGTATTGATCTAAATATCATACCATTGGGGTCTTATGATATTTTGATTTGAATGGATTGGTTGGACAAGCATCATGTTGTCCTAGATTGTCATAACAAGACATTTACATGTCTTGATGGAAATGGAAAATAGAGCATTGTGAAAGGAATTCCAAGACCCATCTCTATAAGGAATATTTCAGCCTTACAGTTAAAAATATGTGTTAGGAAAGGATGTTAATTATATGTAGCTCATGTGGAAGATCCAGATAATACAAGAGGGCCAAGCCTTGAATATTTCATGGTACTATAGGAATTTGAAGATGTATTCCAAGAAATACCTGAAATTCCACCAAGAAGGGAGATAGATTTCTCAATTGATTTAGTGCCAGGAGTTGCCCCGGTGTAAAAAGAGCCTTACAGAATGAGCACACCAGATTTAAAAGAATTACAAATGAAGTTGGAGGAATTGTTGAACAAAGGGTACATATGTCCAAGTGTTTCACCTTGAGGAGCACCGGTACATTTTGTCAAAAAGAAGGATGGAACCTTGAGGCTGTGTATTGACTTCCGACAACTGAACAAGTACACTATAAAGAACAAGTATCCTCTACTCCGAAATGATGAACTCTTTGATTAGCTAAGAGAAGAAAAGATATTCTCAAAGATTGACCTGAGGGAAGGATACCATTAGGTAAGAATCAGGGAAGAATACATTCATAAGACAACCTTTAGGACCAGGTATGGGAATTATGAATTTGTAGTGGTGCCTTTTGGACTGAGCAATGCACCAGTTGTCTTCATGTGCTTAATGAATGGCATATTCATGAATTATTTGGATAATTTTGTCATAGTATTCCTAGATGACATACTTATCTATTATAATTATGAATAGGAGCATGAACTTCACTTAAGACTGGTGTTTCAAGTACTAAGAGAACAACAGTTGTATGCCAAGTTGATTAAGTGTTCTTTTTATCAAAAGAAGATCCATTACTTGGGACACATTATTTCAGAACAGGTCATAGCAGTAGATCCATAGAAGATCGAAGCCATTAGAGGATGGCCAACACCCATAAATGTGTCAGACATCATATCTTTTATGGGATTAGATGGCTACTACAGAAGGTTCATAGTAGGGTTCTCTACGATTGTTCATCCCATCACTTCTTTGCAAAAGAAGGGAACCAAATTTGAATGGACACTCAAGTGTGAAAAGAATTTTAATCTGTTGAAGGAATTACTTACTAGTGCACCTATGTTAAATATTGTTGACCCAAATGAAAGTTTTGTGGTATGTACAAACGCATGTAAGGAAGGACTTGGGGGAGTCCTCACGCAAAATGGACATGTCATTGGATATGAATCCAGAAAGCTTAAGGAACATGAGAGGAACTATGACACGCATGAATTGGAACTTGTTGTCGTTGTTCATGCCTTGAGGTTGTGGAGGAATTATCTCATGGGGAAGAAATCTGAATTAAGGACATAACACATTGGCCCGAAGTATCTTTTTTAACAGCCGACCTTGAATGCTAGGAAAACAAGATGGATGGAATTTTTAAGTGAATATGACTTCAATATCAAGCATATAAATGGAAAGGAGAATAAAGTTGTGAATGCACCGAGTAGAAGAGTGCATATCATGCATGCTATTGCTATCAGTATGCATCAGTCAGAGTTGAAGATTAGAATTTTAGATGGTCTTGTTACAGACCAAAGTTACCTACATGTAAAGGAAAACTTACAGCAAGGATATGTACAGTAGAAAATAAGGGAGTATGAGATAAAGGAAGACAAATTACTCATGCATAAAAACAGAATCTATGTTCCTAGTTCTAGAGAACTGGAGAATTTGGTACTGAAGGAAATGCATGATGTTCCTTATACTGGACATCTTGGTTACCAGAAACAATTACTGTAGTAAGAAGCCAATTCTTTTGGTCAGGAATGAAGAAGGATGTTGTTGATTACATCGCTCGATGTATGGAATGTCAGAAGGTAAAGGTTGATCATAGGCACCCAGTGGGTTTGTTGCATCCATTGCCAATTCCAGAGAAGAAATGGGAAGTAATCACCATGGATTTCATCACAGGATTACCCAGAATGAATAAGTAACATGATTCAATCATGGTGGTGGTTGAAAAATTAAAAAAGGCTGCTCATTTTGTGCCTATGAAGACAACGCATACAGTGGCTAATATTACAAAAAATTTCATGAAGGAAATTGCTAGGTTGCATGGGATACCTAGGACAATTGTCCTGGACAAAGATACAAAGTTTACCTCCAATTTCTAGAGGGGATTGTTTAAAGGATTTGGAACAAATCTAAACTTTAGCACAGCATATCATCCCCTAACATATGGGAAAACAAAGAGATTCAATCGAATAATTGAAGACATGCTGAGAATGTATGTGATGGATAAGCCATCTAAGTGGGAAGATTACTTACATTTGGTTGAGTTTGCATATAATAATGGGTATCAAGCTTCATTGAGAATGAGCCCATTTGAAGCCTTGTATGGTAGGAAACACGATACTACAGTAAGTTGGGACAACCTAGCAGATAGAGGGGTGCCTGGGCCGGAGTTTCTCAAGGACATGGAAGACCAGGTGGTTAAGATCAAGTAGAATTTAAAGGCATCTCAGAATAGAAAGAAAGTTTATGCAGATAAGAACAGGATAGATAGAGAGTTTAAAGTAGGGGATAATGTACTTTTGAAAGTGAATCCCCAGAAAAGTTCTTTGAAATTGGGTAGTTGTACAAAGTTGGCAGCCAGATTCTGTGGTCCATTTGAAATATTGGACAGAATAGGGCCAGTTGCATACATGCTTGCATTGCCTTCTTCCATGAATGTGCATAATGTATTCCATGTCTCTTTACTAAATAAATATGTACATGATCCTAACCATGTTATTGATTGGCATTTGATTCAGGTAGAGACACAGGGAAATTTTCAGTTTCAGCCAGTGTGAGTATTGGACAGAAAAGTCAAAATGCTCTGGAATAAAGTTATAGAGCTGGTAAAAGTTCAGTGGACCTGCTGCAGTCTTGAAGATGCTACCTGGGAGAATGAAGATGCCATGCGGGCAGAGTAAGCGTGGTGTTTTGAATAAATTTGAGATTTTGATCTCTATTTTGTGTATTCACTGAGGACAGTGCCAAAATAAGGGGGATGGGATGTAACACCCCAGGTTTTGAACCCCCATTTTAAATAATGCATTGTTACAATGTTGAGAGGACAGAGTGCCCAAAACAATTATTAAAAGGAAAATGTGCCCAAGACATGTAATGTTTTTATCATTATTAATAATAAATACACAGTTGGTTGCTAGATGGACAAGGACTAGAGCTATAGGGGGCTATGATTCCACAAGAGAGAGGGCTTGAGGGTCTAAGTGTTTATTCCTATTCTAATTACCCTTTTGTATAAGGGAGGGGATTGGTTACGTGAGCTTCTTGGGGAAGGTCAGGAGGTTCTTGATTCTCCCCGAAATTACTTAAACCTGCCTCTGGTTTGATGGGGGGGTTGTTCGTTGGCTCATTTTATCCTTCATTTTTGCATTCACAGCATTCTATCCCTCATGCACTTTCATGCACGCACCTCCATGCACCCACTTACTCATTCATTGATCCATCCATCCTCTGCGTCTTGGCTTGGGAAAGGGAAATGAACTTCTGAAGAATTATCCATGGGATAGTTGGTTATAGTGGTCGCTGGAGTGATCTAGCTGTGACTTGAGGCCAGGATGTATGAGATGCATTGGCCTGTGTCCAACATTTCTCATAGAAGTGAGTCCTTAGAGTTCCAACATCGACATTGAGATTCTGGACCAGTTGCGATGGAGCCCGAATTAAGGAGAAGGATTTCCTAAGGGAATGTGTGGCAAAGAAGGGTGGAGTTCCATTCTCTAAGGTGGTGCAAGCTGGGTATAAGAGAGTTGGGTACTTGGATTGCTATGATACTTGGAAATCCTATGAGAGCTTGGGTGCTAACTGGTTTGGGAAGCCAAGTAACACTCTGGAACTGTCCTTGTGGATTCATAGCCCTGACTCAGGGGCGACGCTATTGTTGAAATTTGGAATAGTAGTGTCTACGGTTGGGTGGAATGTCCTTGGTCTATAGCCAGTTGGTGTCATATTTCATAAATACAAGTGCTCTCTATTATGGTATCATTTACATGTACATGAATGTATTTTTGTTGTGTATATTTAATTATCGTTTAAATGAATATTTAGACTATGCATGCTTGTTGGATTTTGTTGTGCATGTCATTAAAGTCTTTTCTTTTATGCATCCTTAAATTTTTAAAGGTATATATAAGTGAAAGAATTCCAAGGGTGAGCTTGAAGGTAGCATGCCCCAGCCTGTGGGTGGTTGGGTATGTTACAAGGCTTCGAGAGATTTTACTTTAACACACCCCGTTTCTCCCGAACAAGTTGATCTTCTGACATGCATCTTCTTCGAAGAACGTTCTAGATTAACTTCAAACTTCATGACTTCAAGATTTTTCACCTTAGCACACCTCGTTTCTCCCGAACTTCGAATTCCCAAACAAGTCAATGTTCTTACATGTGCCTCCTACTTGGATCGATGGATAGGACTTGCATGAAGTTCGCTTCGTCTTCTCTAGACGTGACTAAGATTTGTGACCTCGGATTAACCTTTGGGCACTTATATCACTTTGCAAGATCGATAGTCATGTTTTAATGGACCATGAATATCAACGGCCAGGAGTGATTGTGGAAACTCAACTTGCTCATGCTTTAATTTCCTTCCCAATCTCCGTGTTGCAAAGATGCTCATCCATAGTGGGATCAATATCCACCGTTGATCTGTTGATCAAGCAAGATCAATGATCCTGAGGGATTGTGGAGTCTCAACTTTATCACACTTTAATTTCACTTGTGATTTCTGAAATAGTTCCCCATCATTGATCTCCCTTCAATGAGATCTAACAGTCGTGACTTAATATTTGCTTTATCTGACGGCTTATATTGCTCTTGCCCAAATGTAACAACCCAACACCATGAATGTTGTGATTTCTTTCTCTGTGGCCATTTCTTAAACTTGTTACACCTTATGTATTTCTGAACACAGTCCAAGTATTCTTTCAACGCCCTTCTAACACTCTGTACCTCAAAATTCTCTGGANTGAATATGCTGCAAGTGTTCGGCCCAAGTCTTGTTGTAAATTAGAATGTCATCCAGATACACCACTACAAAAGTATTGGTGAATGGTCATAGGATATCATCCATCATCCTCATGAAAGTGGCTGGAGCATTTGTCAAACCAAATGGCATGACCAACCATTCAAAAAGGCCTTCCTTTGACTTGAATGTGGTCTTCCATACATTTTTTTGTTCTATCGGGAGTTGGTTGTAGACAGACTTCAGATCAATCTTACTGAAGTATTTGGCCCCCTTGAGTTGATCAATGAGCTCATCGATTCGGGGAATTGGGTACCATTTTTTTACTCTGATTTTATTCAGAGCCTGGTAATCAATAAAGAATCACCAGGTTCCATATTTTTTTTGTACCAGCATGATTGGGCTCCCGCAAGGTGATGAGATGGGACGGATGTGCCCCTTGTGGAGCAGTTCTTGGATCTGTCACTTGATCTCCTCATTCACTAACAAAGAGTGATGATAGAATGGCCCATTGGGAAGTGGTGCACTGGGAGTTAGATCGATGGGGTGCTTGACCTAGCAGTGTAGAGGTACCCCTATAGGTGAGGAGAATATATCCGAGTATTCTTCCACGACCTTATCTACTTGCTTTTGTTGTCAGGAGCGGTCAGCCGCAGAGACCTTGGATGTGGCTGTGATCTTTTTATTATTATGAGAGTGAATCACGAAGAAGACAAACTTCCCCATATGAGAGATGACCTTCTTGCATTACTTAGCAAAGATCAAGGAAATATCACTAGGTGGGACTGCCTCGGGTATCCTATACAATTTCCTATTCAAAGTAAAAATAACACTACGAGACCTAAACTCATATACAGCATGACGTTTCCATAAATAAGATTGGCCCAAAAGAACATCACAAACTTCGAGAGGAGAAACATCACACAATACCTCATCTTTGAAGGGCTTTATGTCGTCTGACAGTCGGCACCAGTGGTTGACGCGGAGATCGCTTCCTTGGAGAAGCCATCCAATGGTGTAGGGTTGTGGGTGTGGAATTGTTGGCAGGGCCAACTGCTTGAGGACCTCTGCTAAGATGAGATTCTTCTAGCTACTGCTATCAATGATGAAGCCCAGCGGGGTGCCTTTTACCCACATATGTGAATGGAAGAGGCGCTCTCCTTCTTCTGGCTCATCTGGTTCACCGGGATGGATCTTGGTGGTAGAAATGGTGGCACTGGGTTCCACCTCAATGTTCTATATTCCCCTTTCTGGTTCTAGCTTAGAGTCAAAATCCGCATCTGATTCAGAGGCTTTCACTTCGGCCACCAGCGACTACTTTGAGCGACAGTCAACAGTGTTATGCCAAGGGCTCTTATAGAAGTCACACCACTTCCTGGTATCTTTCTTTGTCTTTTCGGTGTCCTTCTTTGCTTGCGACCTAGACTGGTGGTCCTGATACTGTCCATCTTTTCTCTCTCCTTTGTTCAGTGGGTTGGGGCCGCCCTTTCATGGCTTTTGTTGTGAGGGGTTCCCAGGCCCAAATTGCCACGTCTTTTATTTGAGCTTCTGCTCGATTTTGGCAGCATATCGATAGGCCGCATCCAAGGATGAGATGTCCAGAAATTCCATTTTGGTCTGGATGTATCTATGCAGAGCACCGTGATACTTTAGCACCAGATATCACTCTGAATCTTTGATACCCAACTTGGTGTGCAAGGTATTGAAGATATTTTTGAAATCTGGTACTGCTTGGTCTCTTTCTTGCCACAGTGTGGTCCATTTGGTATACAGGTCGTCATAACTTCCGACATGGTAGTATTGTTCCTTAATAGCATCCCTGAAGGATTCCCAGGTGGTCGTGACTAAAAATAATGAGGTTTCCTTTGTTTCCTTTTGCTCACAGAAAGTTTCCCACCAATCTTTGACATGGGGAATGACTTTGAGGAGTGCAAAAGTAATATTTTCTCTATTCGAAAAGTTATGGACAGAAAAATAAAATTCTACTATATTCAACCACTTGTCTACAGCATCTACGTCTATCTAACCTTCAAATATAGGAATATCAAAGTTTATTTGTACCTTGAAGGGGGTGGAATGTGTCGCCTGTTGGTAACCGCCAAAGGATTTGTGTGAAACTATCCATCATCTCGTTCCTTTGTTGCGTGAGGGATTCCTCAATCAAAATTTTGAAAGGATCTCATGTCCCATCATATTTCCTTTCTCCTGCCATGGGAGGTCGCTTGGGCATGCGATAGCTTCTGTCCTCAAGAGAAACAAGCTCGAGACCCAACTCTTTGTACTCCGACCTTATTGGGGACATGCATTAAGACAACAAGGAGAAGACCACTCTGATACCACTGTCCGGATTTTATGAGACGAACGAAATGAATACAGATTACTAACAAGTGCTTAAAAAAAATAACAAAGATACAGTAAAATTGGTTTTCTATTCAATAACGAAATAAGCTGAAACTGTAAAATGCAGCGGAAACAAGCTTGTTGGAATGGTGGCGGATCTCTGAGAAGAGATGTGACCGCAGCGCACATTTTCAAGAAGAAGGTTAAAATGAGGCTCTGAAGGCCCTTTTACAATAAGAATGAATGCCAAAAAACTAGACATCCAAAAACCTAACCCTAGGAGATGAAACGCCAAAAGTCATGTGGGTTCTGTTTGGATAAGTTAGTACATCAACTTCTCGGGGTCGTAACTTTTGCATACGATCTCTGTTTTAGGCGTGTGATATCCCGTTGGAAAGGTATCGTCAAGGAGATTAATTTTTGGGAATCAATCATGCATTTGGTTATCATTGAGGAGCTCTATCCCAAAAAAAACTTCATTATGCCCTCAAAATGGCCCCGAAAGTTAAAACTGCTAAAAATAGTAAATTGCCAAAATTGTCAGAGAACTGTTTTGAGCTAGTTGAAAAATGTGGGTGGCCACTGATATCCATATGGATCAATCCTCCCTCATTAGGAATAAATGGTCTCCATTGCATTGAGGTCCCCCATTAGATGAGGAAATTTCTGCTGAATTTGGCCCCGGGTGAGCCACTTGCCTTGGTGCAGAAGTTGTACTACTTTGACAACTCAATAAAGTTGTATCCTTTGTTGTCGAGTGCCCTTGATATGTCTATCCACAAAGTGTTCATTGGATTCCTATTGTATGCAGTTGGGCTTGAGCTCTGTTGGTGTCAGTTGTTCTTCTACTACTAAGGTGTCCAATAATGGTGGGAAATAAGGGCGAAGGCGATCCACGTTAAACACTGGGTGCAAGCCAAGGAAAGGAGGAATGTTGAGCTCAAAAGCATTATCCCCCATGACCTTGGTGATAGTGTATGGCCCATAATGGAGTGGGAGAAACTCCCGATGGGTTCCTGTAAGGAATTATTTCTGCAAGTGCAACAAAACTTTGTCGCCCACCTGAAACTTATGTGGCACCCGATGTTGATCATGGTGTTGTTTGTACTTGTCATTGGACTTTTGTAAGATATCTTGAACCTGTTGGCAGATGTGCTAGATCCACTCAATGAACCGGGTAGATTTTTCAGCTTCAGTTGGAGCAAGATATGAGTTGGTCGAGGTGACCGCAAGGGGAAGTGCAACATCTATGGGACCCAATGGTTGGAATCCCAACCCCACTTCAAAGGGGTTGTGATCGGTTGAGCTATGTAGGGCTCGGTTGTAGCTATGTTTTACATAGGGAAGTCTCTCATCCCATGTGCGAGGGTGCTTTGAATTATACATGCGAAGGATATGCACAATCATTCAATTTACAACCTCGGTTTGGCCATCTGTCTGGGGGTGGAAGGTCGTGGATTTAGTGAGCTTGGTGTCCAGCAGTGACCAGAGGCTCGACCAGAATGTGCTGAGAAATCGACTATCCTAATATGAGACAATGGTTTGTGGGATTCCAAAATGTACCTAGATTCGTTCAAAGAAGAGCTTGGCAGTGGCCTCTGCTGTGATGCTCTTCTTGCAGGCAACCAGAATTGTCGTCTTAGAAAAGCGATCAACAACCACAAAAACACAGTCATTTCCCCACTTGGTTGACGGTAGGATCGACATGTAGTCCATTGAGATTGATTCCCATGGCCTGTCAGGAGTAGGAAGAGGGGTGTACAAGCCCTATTTCTTAGAGGTCGGTTTGGCAATAGCACAGACAGTGTAGGACCTTATATACTTGTTGACCTCCTGTCGAAGTTTCGGCCAGTAGAAATGTTTTTGTAGCATCGCCACTGTCTTTTCTACGCCGAAGTGTCCTGCCACCCGACTGTAGTGGGCTTCCTAGATCAGCTTCGCTCACTCACTTGATGGAACACAGATATGGCCCAGATGACACAACAACCCGTCCTGAAGATGGAAATTATCGACAACTGTGTTTGCACCCAACATTTGGTAGGTGGTGGTGAAGTCAGGGTCTGTCTCATAGAGTTGGGGCCATCCAGATGTCTCATGGCCACAAGAGTCTTGCACCGTGGTGAGTGTCACGATTGGCAGTTTGTTGAGGCCATCAGTGACATGATTGGTGCTTCCTGTTTTATACTTGATGTTGAGGTGGAATTGTTGCAAGTATGTGGACCACTTTTGATGGCGGTCATTCTGCAATTTTTCCTATGTCTACATGAAATGCAGTGGCTTATGATCAGTGTGGATGATTGTCTCCTTCCCAAGAATGTAATGTCTCCACTGGCAGCATGCTTGCACAATGAATTACATTTATTTGTCGTAAGTAGGGTACTTACGGACAGTATCTGGCAGTGTCTCACTATGATAGGCCATGGGGTGGTCGTGTTGAGTGAGAACAGAACCCATGGCATAGTCTAAAGCATTTGTCTCAATCTCAAAGGGATGTTGTAGGTCTAGTAGTGAAATTACTGGGGCTGAGCACAAGTGTTGCTTCAAATCATCGAACACTTGTTTTTGGGACCGGCCCCACGCAATTTTCACCTTACCACTACCCCTTTTTATTTAGCTGAGGTCCCATGCAATATGGGAGAATCCCAACATGAACCTACGGTAGAAATTGGCAAGGCCCAAGAAGCTATGAAGCTCAGTGAGTATTGTTGGGGCTGGCCAGTCACGGATGACTTGGATCTTGGCTGGCTCCACATGTACGCCATGTTGATCAATGATGTAGCCTGGGTAATGGACCCTGTCCATGTCAAAGGAGCATTTTTCCAAGTTGTCGTATAGCTTGTGCTACCGCAAGGTGTACAGAACCTGTTGAATATGATGCAAGTGTACGGCCCAAGTCTTGTTGTAAATTAGAATGTCATCCAGATACACCACTACAAAAGTATTGGTGAATGGTCACAAGATATCATCCATCATCCTCGTGAAAGTGGCTAGAGCATTTGTCAAACCAAAGGGCATGACCAATCATTCAATAAGGCCTTCCTTTGACTTGAAGGCGGTCTTCCATACATCTGTTTATTCTATTGGGACCTGGTGATAGCCAGACTTCAGATCAATCTTATTGAAGTATTTGGCCCCCGTGAGTTGATCAAGAAGGTCATCAATTCGAGGAATCGAGTACCAGTTTCTGACTGTGATTTTATTCAAAGCTCGGTAATCAATACAGATTCGCCAGATTCCATCTTTCTTCTGTACCAGCATGATTGGGCTCCCATAAGATGATGAGATGGGGTGGATGTGCCCCTTGTGAATTAGTTCTTGGATCTGTCGTTTGATATCCTCATTCTCTAACAAAGAGAGACAATAGACTAGCCCATTGGGCAATCATGCGTCGGGGGTGAGATCGATGGGGTGCTTGACCTGGCAGTGCAGAAGTACCCCTATAGGTGAGGAGAAGATATCTAAGTATTCTTCCATGACCTTATCTACTTGATTATGCTGTGTGGAGAGGTCGGTCTCAGAGACCCTGGATGTGGTTGTGATCTTTCACTTATTATGAGAGAGAATCATGAAGAAGACAAACTCCCCCATCTAAGAGATGACCTTCCTGAATTTCTTAGCAAAGATCAAGGAAATAGCACTAGGTGGGACTGCCTCGGGTATCCTGTACAATTTCGTATTCAAAGTAATAATAACAATACGAGGCCTAGACTCATATACACAATGACGTTTCCATAAATAAGTTTGGCCCAAAATAACATCACAAACTTCAAGAGGAGAAACATCACACAATACCTCATCCTTGAAGGGATTGATGTCGTACGACAGTTGGCACTGTTGGCTGATGCGGAGATCGCCTCCTTGGTGGAGCCATCCAGTGGTGTAGGGTTGTGGGTGCAACATTGTTTGCAGGGCCAGCCGCTTGACGACCTCTACTGATATGAGGTTCTTCTGGCTACCGCTATCAATGATGAAGTGCATTGGGGTGCCTTTTACCCACATCTATGAATGGAAGAGGCACTCTCCTTCTTCTGGCTCGTCTGGTTCACCAGGTTGGAGCTTGGTGGTAGAAACGATGGCACTAGGTTCCACGTCAATGATTTGTCTTCCCCTTTCTAGTTCTAGATCAGAGTCATAATCTGCATCTGATTCAGAGGCTTTCACTTTGGCCACTAGCGACTGCTTTGAGCGGCAGTCAACAGTGTTGTTCCAAGGGCTCTTATGGAATTCGCACCACTTCCCTGTATCTTTCTTTGTCTTTTTGGTGTCCTTCTTTGCTTGTGGCTTGGACTGGTGGTCCTGATACTGTCCATCTTTGCTCTGTCCTTTGTTTGGTGGGTTGCGGCCACCCTTTCCTGGCTTTTGTTGTAAGGGGTTCCCAGGCTTAAATTGTCTTGTCCTTTGATTGAGCTTCTGCTCGATTTTGATAGCATATCAGTAGGCCGCGCCCAAGGATGAGATGTCCAGAAATTCCATTTTGGTTTGGATGTATCTATGTAGAGAAATGCGATACTTGAGTACAAGATGTCACTCCAAATATTTGATACCCAACTTGGTGCGCAAGGTATGGAAGATATTTGTGAAATCTAGCACTGCTTGGTGTCTTTCTTGCCACAATGTGGTCCATTTGGTATACAGGTCATCATAACTTCCAACAGGGTAGTATTGTTCCTTAATAGCATCCCTGAAGGATTCCCAGGTGATCGTGACTGAAAATAATGAGGTTTCCTCTATTTCCTTTTTCTCACTAAAAGTTTCCCACCAATCTTTGACATGGGGAATGGCTTTGAGGAGCGCAAAAGTAATCTTTTCTCTATTCGAAAAGTTATGGACAAAAAAATACCCTTATAGTAGATTCAACCACTTTTCTACAACATCTGTGTCTATCTTACCTTCAAATATAGTAATATCGAAGTTTATTTGTACCTTGAAGGGGGTGTCGCCTCCGTTTGAAGAAGATGTGTCGTTTGTTGGTAGCTACCGAAGGATTTCCATGAAACTATCCATCATCTCGTTCCTCTGTTGCATGAGGGATTCCTCAATCAATAGTTTGAAAGGATCTCTTGTCCTATCATATTTATTTTCTCCTGCCATGGTAGGTCGCTTGGGCATGCGAGAGCTTCTATCCTCAAGAGAAACAAGCTCGATACCCAACTCTTTGTACTCCGACCTCATTGGGGAAATGCATTAACATGACAAGGAGAAGACCACTCTGATACCATTGATCCGTATTTTATGAGAAAAATGAAATGAATACAAATTATTAATAGGTGCTTAACACAAAATAATAGAGATACGGTAAAACTAGTTTTCTATTCAATAACGAAATAAGCTGAAACTGTAAAATGCAACGGAAACAAGCTTGTTGGAATGGTGGCGGCTTATCTCTGAGAAGAGATGTGATCGTAGTGCGCATTCGCAATAAGAAGGTTACAATGAGGCTTTGAAGTCCTTTTTACAATCAGAAAGAATGCAAAAACCATAGACATCCAAAAACCTAACCCTAGGAGATGAAGCACCAAAAGTCATGTGGGCCCCGTTTGGGTAAGTTAGTACATCAAATTCCCGGGGTCGTAACTTTTGCATATGATCTCCGTTTTAGGTGTGGGATATCCCGTTGGAAAGGTAGCATTGAGTAGATTCATTTTGGGGGATCAATCATGCCTTTGGCTATCATTGAGGAGATTTATCCCGAAAAACCTTCATTTAGGCCCTCAAAATGGCCTCGGAAGTTAAAACTTCTAAAAATAGTAAATTGCCAAAATTGTCAGAAAAATTATTTGATCCAGTTGGAAAAGGTGGGTGGCCATCGATATCCATCTGGATCAATCCTCCCTCCTTAGGAAGAAAGGTCTTCATTGCGTTGAGGTCCCCCATCAGATGAGGGAATTTCTGCTAATTTTGGCCCCGGGTGAGCCACTTGCCTTGGTGCAGGAGCTGCCCTGCTTTGACGACTCGATAAAGCTAGATCCTTTGTTGTCGAGTGCCCTTGATCTGTTTGTCCACAATCTGATCATTGGATGCATGTTGTATCCAGTCAAGGTTTATCTCTATTGGTGTCAGTTGTTTTTCTACTTCTGATGTGTCCAATAATGGTGGGAAATAAGGGCAAAGGAGATCCATGTTGAACACTGGGTGCAGGACAAGAAAATGAGGAATGTTGAGCTCAAAAGAATTATCCCCCATGACCTTTGTGATAGCGTATGGCCCATAATGGAGTGGGCGAAGTTCTCGATGGGGTCCTGTAAGGCATTCTTTCTGCAAGTGCAAGCAAACCTTGTCACCCACCTAAAACTTATGTGGCACCCGATGTTGATCATGGAGTTGTTTGTACTTGTCATTGGACTTCTGTAGGATATCTTGAACCTGTTGGCAGATGTGTTGGATTCGCTCAATGAACCAAGTGGCTTTGTCAGCTTCAGTTGGAGCAGGAGATGAGTCGGTCAAGGTGACTGCAAGGGGAAGTGCAACATATATGGGACCCAATGGTTGGAATCCCAACCCCACTTGAAAGGGGTTGTTGTTGGTTGAGCTATGCAGGGCTTGGTTGTAGCTATGCTATACATAGGGAAGGCTCTCATCCCATGTGTGAGGGTGCTTTGAATTATACATGTGAAGGATATGCACAATCATTCAATTTACAACCTCGGTTTGGCCATCTTTCTGGGGTTGGAAGGCCATGGATTTGGTGAGATTGGTGTCCAGCAGTGACCAGAGGCTCATTCAAGGAAGAGCTTGGTAGTGGCCTCTGCTGTGATGCTCTTCTTGTAGGCAACCAGAATCGCCATCTTAGAAAAGTGATCAACAACCACAAAAACACAGTCACCTCCCCGCTTGGTGGACGGGAGGCCTGACATGTAGTCCATTGAAATGGGTTCCCATGGCCTGTCAGGAGTAGGAAGAGCATTGTATAGGCCATGTTTCTTAGTGGTCGGTTTGGCAATAGCGCAGGTAGTACAGGACCTGATATACTTTATGAGCTCCTGTCAAATTTCCGGCCAGTAGAAATGTTTATGTAGCATCGCCATTGTCTTTTCGACACCGAAGTGTCCTTCCACCTGACTATAGTGGGCTTCCCATATCAACTTCGCTCGCTCACTTGATGGAACACAGATATGGCCCAGACGACACAACGACCCATGCTGAAGATGGAAATTATCGACAACTTCATTTTCACCGAACATTTGGTAGGTGGTGGCGAAGTCAAGGTCTGTCTCATAGAGTTGGGGCCATCCAGATGTCTCATGGCCGCAAGAGTCTAGAACCATGGTGAGTGTCGCGACTGGCGGTATGCTGAGGCAATCAACGACACAATTGGTTCTTCCTGTTTTATACTTGATGATAAGGTGGAATTACTACAAGTATGTGGACCACTTTTGATGGCTATCTTTCTGCAATATTCAATGTGTCTGCCTGAACTGCAATGGCTTATGATCAACGTGGATAATTGTCTCCTTCCCAAGAATGTAATGTCTCCACTAGTGGCATGCTTTCACAATGGAGTACATTTCTTTGTCATAAGTAGGGTACTTACGGATAGTATCTGATAGTGTCTCACTATGATAGGCCACAGGGTGGTCGTGCTGAGTGAGAACGATGCCCACGGCATAGTCTGAAGCAACTGTCTCAATCTCAAAGGGATGTTGCAAGTCCGGTAGTGAAAGTACTGGGGTTGAGCACAAGCACTGCTTCAAATCATCAAACGCTTGTTGTTGGGACCAGCCCCACGTAAATTTCGCCTTACCACCACCCCTATTTATTTGGTTGAGGGACCATGCAATATGGGAGAATCCCAACACAAACATATGGTAGAAATTGGCAAGGCCCAAGAAGCTCCGAAGCTCAATGAGTGTTGTTGGGGATGGCCAGTCATGGATGACTTGGATCTTGGTTGGATCCACATGTATGCCATGTTGATCAATGATGTATCCCAAGTAATGGACCCTGTCCATGCCGAAGGAGCATTTTTCCAAGTTAGCGTATAACTTATGCTGCCGCAGGGTGTGCAGAACCTATTGAATATGCTGCAAGTGTTTGGCCCAAGTCTTGTTGTAAATTAGAATGTCATCGAGATACACCACTACAATAGTATTGGTGAATGGTCACAAGATATCCTCCATAATCCTCATGAAATTGGTTGGAGAATTTTTCAAACCATAGGGCATGACCAACCATTCAAAAAGGCCTTCATTTGACTTGAAGGCGGTCTTCCATACATTTGTATGTTGTATCGTGACCTGGTGGTAGCCAAACTTCAGATCAATCTTACTGAATTATTTTTGCCCCGTGTGTTGATCAAGGAGGTCATCGATTCAGGGAATCGATTACCATTTTCTGACTGTGATTTTATTTATAGCCCGGTAATCAATACAGAGTTGTCAGGTTCCATCTTTCTTCTGTACCAACACGATTGGGCTCCCGCAAGGTGATGAGCTGGGGTGGATGTGCCCCTTGTGGATCAGTTCTTGGATCTATCACTTGATCTCCTCATTCTCTAACAAAGAGCGACGATAGACTGGCCCATTGGGATGCAATGCACTGGGGGTCAGAACGATGGGGTGCTTGACCTGGTAGTGCAGAGGTACCCCTGTAGGTGAGGAGAAGATATCTCATTATTCTTCCACGACCTTATCTACCTGCTTCTGTTGTGTGGAGAGGTTGGTCGTAGAGACCCTGGATGTGGCTGTGAGCTTTCACTTATTATGAGAGTGAATCACGAAGAAGACAAACTTCCCCGTATGAGAGATGACCTTCCTGCATTGCTTAGCAGAGATCAAGGAAATAGCACTAGCTGGGACTGCCTCAGGTATCCTATACAATTTCTTGTTCAAAGTAATAATAACACTATGAGGCCTAGAATCATATACAGCATGACATTTCCATAAATAAGGTTGGCCCAAAATAACATCACAAACTTCGAGAGGAGAAACATCACACAATACCTCGTCTTTGAAGGGCTTGATGTCGTATGATAGTCGGCACTATTCGCTGATGCGGAGATCGCTTCCTTGGCGGAGCCATCCAATGGTGTAGGGTTGTGGGTGTGGCATTGTTGGCAAGGCCAGCTGCTTGATGACCTCTGCTGAGATGAGGTTATTATGGATACCGCTACCAACGATGAAGTGCAGTGGGGTGACTTTTACCCACATCTTTGAATGGAAGAGGCGCTCTCCTTCTTCTTGCTCGTCTGATTCACCAGGCTGGATCTTGGTGGTAGCAACGGTGGCACTGGGTTCCGCATCAATGATACATCTTCCCCTTTCTGGTTCTAGCTCAGAGTCAGAATCCGCATCTGATTCAAAGGATTTCACTTCGGCCACTAGCGACTGCTTTGAGCGAAAGTCAACAGTGTTATGCCAAGGGCTCTTATGGAAGTCGCACCACTTCCTGATATCTTTCTTTATCTTTCCAGTGTCTTTCTTTGCTTGAGGCTTGAACAGGTGGTCCTAATATTGTCCATATTTGCTTTGTCCTTTGTTAGGTGGGTTGAGGCCACCCTTTCCTGGATTTTGTTGTGAGGGGTTACCAAACCCAAATTGTCGCGTCTTTTGTTTGATCTTCTCCTCGATTTTGTTGGCATATCGGTAGGCCGGACCCAAGGATGAGATGTCCAGAAATTACATTTCGGTTTGGATGTATATATGCAGAGCACCGTGATACTTGAGCACTAGATGTTGCTCAAAATCTTTGATACTCAACTTGGTGCACAAGGTATGGAAGATATTTTTGAAATATAGCACTGTTTGGTGTCTTTCTTGCCGCAGTGTGGTCCATTTGGTATTCAGGTCGTCATAACTTCCGACAGGGTAGTATTGTTCCTTAATAGCATCCCTGAAGGATTCTCAGGTGGTCGTGACTGAAAATAATGAGGTTCCCTCTGTTTCCTTTT
The DNA here is from genome assembly GCA_010110895.2 of Picea sitchensis. NCBI lineage: Eukaryota > Viridiplantae > Streptophyta > Pinopsida > Pinales > Pinaceae > Picea > Picea sitchensis. The sequence continues at coordinate 134,373 of SNQJ01S0012985.1, forward strand.
GCTCACAGAATGTTTCCCACCAATCTTTGACATGGGGAACGTCTTTGAGGAGAACAAAAGTAATATTTTCTCTATTCGAAAAGTTATGGACAAAAAAATACCCTTCTAGTAGATTCAACAACTTGTCTACAACATCTACGTCTATCTGACCTTCAAATATAGGAATATCGAAGTTTATTTGTAGCTTGAAGGGGGCGATGCCTCCGTTCGAAGAAGATGTGTCACCTGTTGGTAGTCGCCGAAGGATTTGCGCGAAACTATCCATCATCTCATTCCTTTGTTGCGTGAGGGATTCCTCAATCAATAGTTTGAAAGGATCTCCTGTCCCGTCATCTTTCTTTTCTCCTGCCATGGGAGGTCTCTTGGGCGTGCAATAGCTTCTTTCCTCAAGAGAAACAAACTCGAGACCCAACTCTTTGTACTCCGACCTCGTTGCGGACATGCATTAAGACGACAAGGAGCAGGCTTTGATACCACTAATCTGTATTTTATGAGCAGAACAAAATGAATACAGATTATAAACATCTGCTTAACACAAAATAACAGAAATACAGTAAAACTAGTTTTCTATTCAATAACGAAATAAGATGAAACTGTAAAATGCAACGGAAACAAGCTTGCTGGAATGGTGGTGGCTTATCTCTAAGAAGAGATGTGACCGCAGCGCGCATTCACAAGAAGAAGGTTACAATGAGGCTCTGAAGGCCTCTTTAAAATAAGAAAGAATGCCAAAAACCCTAGACATCCAAAAACCCAACCCTAGGAGATGAAGCACCAAAAGTCATGTGGGCCCCGTTTGGGTAAGTTAGTACACCAACTTCCCGAGGTCGTAACTTTTGCATACGATCTTCGTTTTAGGCATGTGATAGCCTGTTGGAAAGGTATCGTCGAGTAGATTTATTTTGGGGGCTCAACCATGTATTTGGCCATCATTAAGGAGATGGATCCCGAAAACATTCAATTAGGCCCTCAAAATGGCCCCAGAAGTTAAAACTGCTAAAAATAGTAAATTGCCAAAATTGTCAGAAAACTATTTTGAGCCCGTTGGAAAAGGTGGGTGGCCATCGATATCCATATGGATCAACAATGCATTCAAATCACCCACAAATTTTATTTTGTTCATTTTACAATGTCATTCCTTTGGTTCCCATATTTGGTGTATGCAGATGTTTTTGGGAATGTGTTTTAAATACTTCTAGCATTGCATCATTTTGGTCTATGGAAACACTAATCTATGTAATTTAATGTAAGATTTCAACTCTGTTAGGAAATTTAGACACTTAGGAGTTATTTAAGTTCAACTTGGTCTGATGTGTCTTTAGGTAAATCGGGCTTCTTTAGTTTGCTCTTGTAGCTAATTAATTTGACGATCACAATTATGTTATAGACATAAAGTGATTCAGTTATTCATATTCGCCTTGATCCTAGTGACACATGATCTATGACTTAACACCCAATTGATCGATGATCTCTATTTAATGAACATGGAGGGTCATTGGATGATGATTGATTGTGAGAGATTCTTATGTAAACTATTTTATTTTTACATTAATATATTTCCTCAAGTAGTTGCATTGGTTGGGGTTGTGAACTATTTCCCTCTTTGAGGGTTTTAACCACATATACACTAGCATATTGATATTTGATTAGTTTTTGTAAGGAGTTTCCTTAATGTGTTTGACTTGTGTGGATATGACCTATTTATCAAACATGGTATTAGAGCCCCTATGAAGACCCACTCTCATTGTTGATTGAGATCCTGTTGTGGCAGACAACAACCTCCCAAATTTGCTTCTCATAGACCATTTGAAATTTGGGCCCCCTTTTTCTATTTAAAAAATATTTTCAATATTCTTTAATTTTCTTTGTAAATATGTTTTATGATAGGATTTTATTGAGCATTAATGTGCACAATCTTTTTAGAATTGAAAATATTTTATTCGAATCCTTGTTTATATTGATTGTAATTCTGATTTCTTTGAATTTCATGAATTCGAACATGAAATTAAAAATTTCATTTCAAAATTTCTCCTATGATATATCGTTTTCAAGACAGGTGCATTGTTTCGTTTGAATTGTTACCTCAATCATGGAGTAAAATTCATGAATATTTTGCCTCAAGAATTATTTATCATACTGTTTACATACTTGTTCTCACCTGAGCTACAGAATTTAACATGTTATGAAATTATTATTTTATTTTTTTCTCATCTTTAGTGTTATTAACTTACGATTCTAACTCAGGGAAAACCCTCGAGTACTTGGAGGATAACAACATTACTCCCTGTCAAGGATGGTAAAATTCAAAAAATAGATAGCGATGGATCGTTGGAACCCTAGCCGCGCGGACAGACAGCCTCGGCCTTCTCGGCGGTCAGGCTTAGCTTGACCAGCACCTCGAACTCCATTTCCTGCTCCAGTTCTTTTGTTTTTGTGGCTGCTCTTGCTGCCAGCAGTGCTTCTCTCAACAGTTCTGTCTCAATGGCGGTGTCTCCCACTTTGAAGGTCTGAAGGTCGCGACCTCCTTCTTCGGTGGCCCTGATGCGAATCTGAATGCTGACCCTATGCGTTCTTTGGGAGTCTATTGTCCTCCTTCCTCTGGAAAATCGGGGCCACGGATCAGCGTTTTAAGAGCGTCCCTCCTGCACTTTGCCTGCGTTTCTTCTTGTTTGCTGGAGGTCGTCGTCCTGCTACGATGGCCCCAGTTCCGATAGCCGAGATGGAAAAATATCCTTTGGAAGCATTCAAAGCGTTAGTCCGCTCGGAAAGACCTAAATCCAATCCTTCTCTCTCGTCCAAGTTTGTTAAGAAGATGGAGGAGATCCCTTCTCTGGAGCTATCTCCAGAGGAGCCGTGTAATATTTCCCTCCATCTAGCAGAAAAGGCCCTCATCAGAAAGTTTACGGGGTTATGGCCTAGCCCCAAAACGGTGGAGGCATGGATGGATGATCGCTAGAAGTTGTTGATACAGGGAAAGGTTGAGTTGTGCGCAGTAGGCAGGGGTTTTTTTGTCTTCAGTTTCTCGAGGAAAGAGGATCGTGATCTAGTTTTCAGATCTGGACCCTATTTCATGGGGTTGAGAGGGTTGTTCTTAGCCCCCTGGACTCTTGACTTCAATCCCGGAGCCGAGATCACCGCATCCCCTGTTTGGGTTAGGCTGCCTCATCTTCCCTTGTATCTCTAGGGGGAAAGATATCTGGAGGACATTGGAAATAAGCTTAGGCGTTTCCTGGACAGGGTGGAGCCGAAAGGGGATCAATTTACCTGCGCTCGTATTTGTGTTGAGGTTAACCTCGAGAAAGGACTACCGGAAGCCATTAAGCTCTCCGTGGGGGAATGGTGCCATGTCCAAGAGCTGGACTACAAGCATATTCCTTTTAAGTGCCTCTGGTGCCATGCTTACAGTCATTTCGCAAAAAGCTGCCCCAAAGCCTCTAAGGAGCCGGGACCAGTTAAAGAAGATGACTTTCAGCCAGTATCTAACTGACGAAGGTAGCCAAGGAGAAAATATCCACTAGCCCAGGCTCCGAAGGTCACTCATTCAGCAGAGGCAACTCTAGAAAATAAAAACATCTTTGATGCGCTGAAGGAAGATGAAGCCCTAGATCCAGAAGCAACAACAGTTAAGGAAGATCCTCTGGCTGACGAAAGCCTTCCGGATTCCACCCCCCCAGATTCAGTAGAAGTGAGAGAAATTTGGGCTTCAGATCCGGTACCCTCTGCCTCTGCAGGTCTGGGCGTTTTAGTCCCCTCTAGCGGCTCTGTGGAAACTTTTGAACCTGAAGACAAGTCAGTTTCATCGCCACCCCTTACCCGAGGGCGAAGGACCAACAAAGCTCGCAAAGAAAAGGAGGCGACCTCCAACATTTATTTAGGTTCCTAGAAAAAGTTGGATCCCTACTTTAAGGGGAAAATTTCATCCCCCTCGGCTTAATGTTTTTCTTCTGTCTTCTACTATGCTCACAGTTTGTGAGAATTTACTCATGTATGCATTTTTTGTCATTTTCTCGAATTAGCTCAAGAAGCAGATGGGATTGGTCTCCCAAGACATTCACAAGAAGGTTGGCAGCACTGTTAGAGGTCACCAACCTTCTTCAGATCTGTAACTTTCTGATTCTGGCTTGCCAAAATGCCACTTAATACAACATAACCGTTCTTGTCAAAAAAAAACTCACGATTCTATGATCATTTGGATGAGAATTTTTGAAAACAAAAATTTCATTTCATGATTAATTGATCTTATCTTTGCCTAGGGATTTGCTTTAGATTTGTCATTAGTTCGTAGTATTCATGGTTCTTATTGCTAAAAACAATATGAACAAATGAGGTGTGTATTCATTCATCATAACAATGAAACTCTCATTATGATCGTTTGTACTCGATTTAATGAGTGATATAAGTGACAATACACTTTGTTGTTCATGTTTTCCATATGACATTTTTTAGTTGAATCCACCTGCTTCACATAATAAACAATTATGCCAAGATTTGTCCTACCATAAACACTAGTCATTTCACACATCAAGGTAAAGATAGATCCTAAGATTAACACATTTTTTTGATTTGGAATTTTCAATTTAGGAGGGATTCATTTTAATTGAGAGCGAGGGTTTGAATTTTGTCTCTGTGTGTGCATTTTCACCTTTGAATTTCTCCCTGCTACCTGTCATGAGTTTTAATACTAGTTCTACGATGGGTTTCATCTCCAGACATGAACCCCTAGGCCCTGAATTCGTCGAGGAAAATGAGGATTCCATTCCTATTCTGCAAAAAGTTGGCTGGTTCAAATTTTTGATGATGTTTCACAGCCATAACCTATAGGTGACCAGAGCTTTTGCTGTCAATTTCAATGGAAAGTCTGTCAAGATTGGGGACATCATTTTATAGTTTGACGAGGCCATAATTTCCAAAGCCACAAAGCTTCCAATAGAAGGGGAACGATGGTCTATGACCAAAAGGATTAAGGATATACATTGGTCTGTGTTTCTCACCTCATACAAAACTAAGTACAATCACAAAGGTTTTAATGCTTCCATGATTAAGAAGGAATGGAAATATATATTATGGATTAACAAATTTAATATAACCTGTGAGGGTCGCTAAAGTCTACTATTTCTCTATCATTTTCATTTCTAATGGTCTTTGTGGGTTTCGAACTGAATATGCCTTTTTTCCTACTAAAATCCCTCACAAAATTGGCAAAATTTTATCAAAGAGACCGTCTCATATCTGAGAGGAAACTCTTTCACCATGGTTTAATCAGGATTCTGATTGAAAATCATTTGAGCCATATTAATGATTCATGGGATGAATTTATCAAAATAAATTATTTTCTTGAAACCCCATAACTAAACCATCATACCCAAGGTTTCAAATTTGGTTTTGAATCTGCTAATTCAAAAGTTGGTGATGACAACAATCTTCCACAAGTCTTTGATTCCAATCAAATTATGACAAGGGTTATGCGCAACCATACTCTAAATTTAAATTCAAAGCTTAAAATAATGGCTTTGATACAGATAGACAAGATTCTTTTGAGTCTTCTGATCAAGTTGTATTTTCTTACGTTACCTCTGAGTGTTCTAAAGATGTTAATTGCCATGTTCTCGATCCCTCTAAGGATTCAGCCAATCGACTTCAGGAATAAATGTCGAGGGAGAAGGGTGTTAAGGTATATCAGAAATAAATCTAAAAAGGTTGCTAATTTTGATTCTCCTATTCTCATAGAGGATTATAAAACTAAATAGGTTCAAGATAATTCTTCTTGAGAGAAGGACTCGTCACCCATTTTGGGGAAACCTGTAGAGGAAAAATCTAGTATTGACAGCAGTTCAGAAGCTTCCTTTTGGAAGAAGAAATTATTGATACTGAGAGGGGGGTGAATCAATATCAAGTACAATTTAAAACCTTTTTCAACTTATACTTAAACCATTCAATTATATCCAATTAGAAATGAACAATAGTATAAGAGTTACACCAATACACCACAATACACCATGCACAATATATGA
>SNQJ01S0012985.1:172486-195957 GCA_010110895.2 Picea sitchensis
ATATATATATATATATATATATATATATATGGCTAATGCTAATAAAACACAAATTCTAACTACTGAAAGGAAGAGGACAACCTAACTTTGGAGCAAACCCACTAAAGTGGATGTGTGGGCTCTTCCCTCACGTCTTACCATATTCTCTCCGCCCTTAGGTCGTCCTTAAAAGCACACCACACTTTCATGAAAAGAAATGCACTTGCATGAAAGGAATAGTCAAGGCTTTGGAGAAATAAAACCAACCTACCTATGCTTTAATCCCTTTAGCACCTCCCTGGAAACGACGCCAAAATGTTGTGCTAAATATATGAACTATTAATTCCCACATTTAATTATCAACCAGGGCTCATAAGCTTCTAGGTGCAGGCACAGGAAATGCGGGATCAGAGCCTAGTCTAGCCTAATCTAAAGCCGACAAAACAATCTTCAAACCCACACTGCAGGAAATTAACACTAAGGATTCATCACTGGAACATAGGAATAACTTAGTGTTATAAAGGCTTAAATCACAGTCTTTCATGCACTCGGGGTGATGTTCATGTGATTAATCGTGAGTAGCTTACTTAAGTTTTTTGTCCTTCAATGATTACTTCCTATAGCGGATCCACACTTAAATGCAATAAAAGAAATGAGCAAAAGGAAATGAAATTCATGATAGAAACTAACACCTTAGGAAGAATTCCAACGTGGGAAGGTGATATCTCATGAGTTAGACCTTTAATATTTCCATTGGTGATTGAAGTTACAAGCTTGCAATAAGAAGCCAAACAAAACTATGTGATCAACAATTTATTGCAAAGATCTATCCTAAAATGGGAATATTAAATTATATCCTACAAAATGATAACAAAATCATTCATCAATAACAAAAACAAGAGAGGAAATTAGTGTAGACTAGTACAAAACAGTGCAAAAACACAATTGACTAAGAACAAAAATAATTCTTAAAGCAATCCAAACTTAAACTATAGGAATATTAAGCAAATGTAAAATTACACATCCTAAAATCAAAACCACTCATCAAATGAATACATCAATAAAGTAAAGGAAAAAGAAAGGGATGGAAAAGAAAAGAATGAATATGATAAAAGGAAGTGGTTTTATGTGTAATTGAGATATGAAGGGAACATTTAAACTAAATAACTAATACACAGAAAATGAGGGAGAGATGGCAACGATCTGCTCTTGTAATTAATTGATTGTAATGTATAATCCAATTGACAAATAAAGAATGAATCGTGTGAGGAAAGGTGAGGTGAATATAGAAGAGAAAGGTTATATATAGCAAATGTAACAACTCTGTTTTACACTTTTTGAGACATCGTAGAATAGGTGAATGGGTATATGAATTGAATAGTAGGTTTCGATGTGTGAGTAGGATGGAAAATAAATGGTGGAAAATGATAGATGCAAAGGGTGGTTTGAATGATTAAATAGATGGAAGTGAAGCATGGACATGAGGGAACATTGTCCACAATTAATTAAGCACAAAAACAGAGTATTGAAAGGATATGAAAAAATATAAGCACGCAGAAGTAATGGAAGGAGTACAGACTAAACCCAAAGATTAAGAAGTGTAATAATGTACTCAATTGAGAAATGTGATCCGAATCTAAATTCATACATCTAATGCAACAACATAAAATAAAAAAATAACAAACTTTAACTCAAATGATAACAAAACTAAAATTGACTTGTAATGAAATAAACACACAATGCAATGTTAATCTACCAAGAAAATAGAATATAGCAACACTTACCCATGTTGAGGGGCCCTTCCCAAGAGGTGAGTGTTTCTTGAAGACAATTAGATCATGCAAATGCTTGGAACCATTGAAAGGAACAACATATCTTTCATTTCATCAAATTCAGAAAATTACAAGTCTCTTACAATCTTGGCATTGCCATGATGACACCCTAATATACATTACAAAATAATTCCCATAATGATAATTGGCCTTTATCATAGACCTATGAGGATTATTTATACATGAAAAATCATTAAGGAGTGGATGTGACCAAATCCCAATGCTCATATTTCAAATTTTACATTTTTTAAGTAGAAATCCAAAACATTTGGGTTTTATTGTAATTTGGGCAGATTCGAGTTAGGGATCCACCCATATCTTCCAAAATAATTTGTATTTTTTAAAATTTATTGCCTATTACTCAACTTCCCACATTCTAGAGAAAACCCATTTCGTAGAATTTCTAGATCTGATGCCATCTACACAAAAATCGAGGCTCAAGTTGGCAGTTTGAGACTTTTGCTCATTTTTGAAAAATCATTCCCCCTCAGATGGAGGTCCACACATGTGATATGGGTGAATTCTGACTCACGTGTACTCATTTAAACATCGTTCTAGACAAAACCATGTCCTCTATTTTCTTCTAGAATCATTTCAAATTTTTGAATTATTTCTAGTACCAGAGTGTTGTTGATGCTGGTATCGGACGAGCACAACATTGATACTGGACGAGCGTAGAAATGGTATCAAACGAGCTGAGTATCGGATGACATAGAGTGTGGGTACTGGTTGACTATGCAGGTACCGGTTGACTATAGAACCTTTTGGTACCGGATGACTTGGAGCATGAGTATAGGATGACCTGGAGTGTGGGTACTAGATGACTGTGCAGGTACCAGTTGACTGTAGAACCTTCTGGTACCAGATGACTTGGAGTGTGGAAACATATTGTTTGGACATAGAAACATAGGATTAAACCATCATCAGCAAAACTGTTGTATAATCATCCTTTTAATCACTAAAAATATGGAAAATTATGTATTCCACATAGCATGAATAACAAGAGATATTGGAGGTTTATGGTGTAATCAACGATATATTATTGACCAAATGCAGGGAGAAGGTGTAATGATGAGTGTATTTGTATGTCGGCAAATATGACAAAACTAGATCCCAACACCTATACCTGGTTGACTTATGCATTGGACTAAAGAAGCAGGTTGCCAGGCCCGTGGGATTGAAGAGGTGGGTTGTCAGCCCCATGAATTGAAGAGGTGGGTTGTAAGCCCCATGAGAAAATATCTCTAGGAGAGATAATTTTTAGGAATCGATTTCCTAAGGGATCCCAACTCCAGCTACAGTGCTCTGAGACTTCCTGTTCAGCCTATTTTTGAAGTCCTGGAAGGGAAGTGGGGCAGTCGAAGAAATGTTGAGTAGAGAAGGGGCACACTTCCTGGGGTGGGACATGCATGTGGGGAATGAAAGAATATGAATTTTTAGTTTGAGTAGGCACCTGACAAAGTTGTTCCTTTTGTCTCAGATCCATCATCCTAGCTGGGAATCCCTTTACCTGGGTGGAGTTTAGTCCCAACTCTGGGGTGACCCACTATTGAGAGTTCTGAGCATCGTGGTTTAAGGCTAGGAGGAACGTGGAAGGTCTACACGCAGTTGGTGGTATTCTATCAAATATAAGTATCAGTTTTGTGTTAATTTACATGTTGTGTATTTATACATGTGTTTATGCTTATGGTTTTTTCCTGTGTATGCTGCATGTATATGTTTATTGTTATTTTCGCATGAATCTGTGTATTTGCAGANTAGATATATAGATGAAATTATTGTTTCTAAGTGGCATGAACCAATGGTCTAAGGCTGGGTATGTTACAATATGGTATCAGAGCTTCATTTTCCAACACTGGGCCTGGATGGGCCAAGTAAATCGAATTGATTCAATTGTGTGAAGATGGGAAAAAGTCCTAATTTCTATTGTTAAATTCTTGGAAGTTTGAGGAAACTGGCCAAGTGATGTGATATTCATAACTAATATCTGATTCAAGCAAATTTCGACCCGGACTTGTTCGAATTTGAAGCACAAGGAGTGAGCAGAAAGTTTCTTTAAGTCCCCAAATGAAGAGAAATCTCCTTGTGAGAAGGAGAACGGACGAGATATGTTCGCAAGGGGACTGAATCCTTTAGAGCCATCAGATCTAGAAAAGGAGCATGGTGGTTAAACACTCAAGTCCTTCAGAATTCACTGCTTCAAAAAATTTTAAGTCCTTGTTGGAAAGGAAGAAAAATCCTCGAAGCTCCGAAGTCCCAGAGTGACTCTACACCATAGATCATTGGGCGAAGAAGGGTCATTGGATCCTTGAGTGGTTCATCAATTTGACACTCCAAGAGAATTTGGTTGTGGTTGCACGGAGTGGATATTTCCCTGAAGTCATGTTGTCCGGAGCCAATCCAGTTCGTTCGTGTTTGGGGACACATGTCCGCATATTAGCCAGTATTCAAAAGTTTGACATTCGGGATTTTTATAGTGTTAAGTTTGGGAAGTTCTTCAAAACCCGGAGTTCTGAAGTCGGAAAGCGTCGGAGTCCCGAAGCTCCGAGGATCACTTGTTCAGGAGTTCAAAAACTCAACGTTCGATAGTTTGGAAGTGTGTTGTAGGAGAAACCTCTGAAGCTCGAAGCTCCAAATATTAGGAGCCCCGAAGCTCCAGATAGCATATGTTTGTAAAATTGACGTTTAGGAGTTTTAAAGTGTGTTGGTGTGGAATATTCTAAAGCCCGAAGATCCAGAGCGTTGAAGTAGTGAAGCTTCGGAGAGAAACGGTTCGGGAGTTCAGGGAAATATCCACTCTAGGCAACCACAACCAAATTCTCTCGGAGTAACGAATTGTCGAACCACTTGGGGATCCAACGACCCACCTTCTCCCAATGATCTATGGTGTATATTCACTCCGGGACTTCGGAGCTTTGAGGCTTTTGCTTCCTTTCCAACAAGGAATTAAAAATTTCAGAAGCAGCGAAGTCTAAAGGACTTGAGTGTTTAACCCCCATGCTCCTTATAGAGATCTAATGGATGTGTAGGATTTGGTCCCCTCCCGAACAGATCTCACATGTTCTCCTTCTCACAAGGAGATTCCTATTCTTTTGGGAACTTAAAGAAGCTGCCTCACTCATCCATTCACTCCAATCGTTCCATGCTCTCCATCATTCACACCTCTCCATCCTGCATGCACTCCTAGAGCTATACCCCATACTTTTTTTGTTACCAGCAATAAATTGTACCCATCCTAGGAGGAGGAGCACACATATACCTTGTCGTTATGAGCAATGCTTATACCAAACCCAAAGTTTGTTGCACTTGTTGCTTCCATCACCTGCACTTCCCCTGAACATTGTTGATTCCTTCAACTGAGCCTGTACCTGGTTGACTTAAGCATTGGACTGAAGAAGTAAGTTGTCAGGCATGTGAGATTGAAGAGGTGAGTTGTCAGGCCCATGGATTGAAGAGGCGAGTTGTCAGGCCCATAAGAAACTCTCTCCAGGCGAGAGAATTGTTGGGAATCGATTTTCTAAGGGAGCCCAACTGCAGCTACAGTGCTCTGAGACTTTTTGTCTGACCTGTTGTTGAAGCCTTGGAGGGGAAGTGGAGCAACCAAAGTATTGTTGAACATAGAAGGGGCACACTTTCTGGGGTGGGATAGACATGTGGGGAATGAGAGACTGTGAGTTGTTAGTTTGAGTAGGCACCTGACGGAGTTGTTCATATTTTTTGAGATACATCAACCTAGCTAGGAATCCCTTTAACTAGGTGGAGTTTAGTCCCAGCTCGGGGGTGACCCACTGCTGAGAGTTCTGAGAAGCGTGGTCTAAGGCTGGGAGGATCATAGAAGGTTTGCATGCAGCTGGTGGTATTCTATCAAAGATAAGTAGTAATTGTGTGTTATTTTAAATGTTGTGTATTTATACATGTGTTTATGTTTATGGGTTTCTCCTGTGTATGTTGCATGTATATGTTTATTGTTATTTCCGCATGAGTCTATGTTTTTGCAGAATATATTTGTTTGCTTAAAGTTTTATATATATACAGATAACTGTGAAGGAGGAAAAACTTAAGTCCTTGTTGGAAAGGAGGCAAAATCCCTAAAGCTCCGAAGTCCTGGAGTGAATCTACATCGTAGATCATTGGGATAAGGAAGGTCTTTGGATCCCCGAGTGGTTCAGAAATTTGATGCTACAGGATAATTTTGTTGTGGTTGTGCGGAGAAGACATTTCCCTAAAGTCCCGAAGTCCAGAGACAATCAGGATTGTCCGTATTTGGGGACACATGTCCAAACATTAGTGAGTATTTTGAAGTTCAACATTCAAAAGTTTTATAGTGCTATGTTTGGGAAGTTCTCTGAAGCTCGAAGTTCCAAAGTCTTGGAGCACTAGAGTCTCGATGCTCTAGGGAGCACTTATTCGGAAGTTCAAAAACTTGAAGTTCGATATTTTTGAAGTTTGTTGTAGGAGAAACCTCTGAAGCCCAAATTTCCAAAGCTCCAGATAGTGTATGTTCAAAAATTCGGCGTTCAAGAATTTTAAAGTGTGCGGGTGTGGAATATTCTGAAGCCCGAAGATCCGAAGTGCTGAAGTAGTGAAGATCCGGAGAACCATAGTTTAAGAGTTCACTAGTTTGACATTTGGGTGTTTTAAAGTGTGTTGGTGTGGAATATTTCGAAGCCTAAATATCCGAAGCACCAAAGTAGTGAAGCTTCGGAGAGAGACAGTTCGAGAGTTCACCAGTTCGAAGTTCGGGTGTTTTAAAGTGTGTTGGTGTGAAATCCTCTAAAGCCAGGATTTTCGAAGTTTGGGAGCGTCAAAGTGATGTGGCATGCTGACATCACCTAGGATGATGTGGCATTCGAGAAAATTGGAGTATGTTGTTGCAATAACCTCTGAAACATGGATCTCCCAAGAGCCTCTCTGGGGGTTCACCAATTCAACGTTCGAGGAACTTAGCATGTTGTGTGGTCCAAACTTTCCAAGCCTGAAGAAGTGGAGCGCCAGAGTAACGAAACACATAAGTGATAGTCCAGGAGTTCACCATTTCGATGTTTGGTAGAAGTGTGGTGTTATGTTAGGAAATCTCTCGAAGCTCTGAAGCACCGGAGCCCTGAAGTTCCAAAGAAGTATCGTTCAAGTGTTCACCAATTCGAAATTCGGGGGAATTGGGATGTGTTGAAGGAGAAACCTATGAAGCCAAAAATTGTAGAGCCCCGAAGTCCTGAAGCTCTAGATAAGCACCTTTTAGCTAAGAGCTTGGTCATATCCCATGGTCATATGAGATTTTGGTTGAAGTAAAGGGGGCTAGTGCCTGGATGTTTGGATTTTAAAGATAGAAAATGTCCTTGAGAAGGAGCCTGCGAGTTTCTAATTTGTACAAACCTGCATTAGAGAGAAATCACAGGATCCTGTGAACTTTAAGATAGTATTTATCACAATATCCAAGAGCTAATTCGACTCTAAAGAAGAAGAACAACTGTATAGGGATTACCTCCCAGGAATGACAATTTTCAAATATTCATAACTTTTTGCTCTAAACTCATAATTGAGCATGGAAGTAGGCATTGGAAAGATCTTGAAAAGTAGAATATATCTACTCACTCAGAAAATTGACCTAGGTAGGCAATTTTGAGGAATATAAGAAGAAATAATTTGGATGCATTATGGAACCAGATTCGAGCATAATTTCCTAAATTTGTAAAAACAATCAGCTTAACAAGTTCTGTTGATTGTACATTTTGCAGAGTTCATAGTTGTTAGATCATAACAGGATCAACACAGAGTGTAGAGAGATGGAAGATACATAGGGGGCTTATAGCCAAGAAGATGAGATCAGAGAGATGGATGTCCATATGAGTAATGAAGGTACAAACTCAAATGGACATGGAGAAGAAAAGGAAGAAAGCATGAACTTGGTAGGGACCATTAAAAATTTTCAAAATGATGTCTGAAGTCATAAAGTTGATAATGAAAGGATTATGAAATCCAAGGTGCAGTAGGAGGACTTCAACATAAATTTAATGAAGAGATTGGATATAATAGGAAAGAAGATGGATAAGGAGTTTGACTCAAGTAAATCAAGAAGTCACATGTCTCTTGATAATAAAGGAAGAACAAGAAGTGTTAGCAGACATCACCATCACTCCCCAAGGCATTCCAATAGGAGAGCACCCAATAGCTCAAGTCCATCCCTTGTCAGGAAGGATAAGAAGAGGTCTAGGTTGGATGAGCTACAATAATAAATGAACAAAACCAAACCTCCTACATTTGATGTTAATCACAAGAAGGATGAAGATGTAGAGACATGGTTGCTAGGCATGAGAAAGTATTTTCAATTACCTAATTACTCTTCACACACAGAAGGAATAATTTCCATCTATCAGCTCAAGCGAAAGGCATCCATGTGGTGGGACCAATTTGTGTAGGTGAAACACATTAAAGAGAAAAATTTTACTTTAAAGGAATTCAAGAAGTAGTTTCAAAAGAAATACTTGACTAAGAGATATTATGACAAGAAAATGGAGTTATTTGAACTCAAGCTTTGGAGTATGACCATAGATGAATATGAAAGAAGGTTTTTAGAACTGCTAAAGTATGTTTCTTTCATCAAGGATGAGATAGTTAATATTTAGAGGTATTTGAGTGGGTTTCCATCATTCATTAGTGACAAGATACAATATGATGATCCCAAAACATTGGAGGAGACCATAAGGCAAGTTCAATGCCTTTATGATCAACATAAAGGAGGGCCTTCTTTCCAAAAATATTGGGAAGACAAGAAGAAGTACAAGATGGAATAGAGGAAGAAGGGGACTAAGCCACCATTATTCAGAAATAATCCCCAGGGACAACTAGCTTCTAGAGAACCCAGAATGATTGAGACAGAGGGGAAAAGGTCAAGGTAACCACCTATTCAATGTTGGGGTTGTCATGGAAATAATATGTATAAATATTGTCCCCACAAGGGTGAAAAGGTGAGGATTGTTCACAACGTACAACAATATGGAATAGTGGAGGACATGGGAAGAAGTGTACCTAGGATCTATGTAGCCTTGGACAACAAGCAAGAAAAGTTTCAGTCACATATGATTGAAATGGAAGGTATGATCATCAACCAATGCATTGCTATTTTAATTGATTCAGGGGCTAGTCATAGTTATATATATCCTAATATGGTGGAAATATTGCATTTTCCAAGAAGAAAGCATGGAAAATCTTGGTTGGTGCAGCTAGCTACCGGTGCCAAAAGAAAATTTAATGAGATGGTTAAGTCATGTCCAGTGAACATGAATGGACTGAGCACCAGGGAAGATTTGAACATCTTTCCTTTAGGTTCCTATGACTTTATAATTGGTATGGATTGGTTGGACCAACACCATGCTATCCTAGATTGTTATAATATGTAATTTACATGTTGGTATGGAGAAGGGAACCTAAGGATAGTACAGGGAATTCCTAGGGAAATAGTTGTCAAAGAAATCTTGGCATTGCAGCTGAAGAAACGTTACAGGAAAGGGTGTCAAATATTTTCATATCATATGGAAGAGACACCTAAATATCAGGAGTCAAATATTGAAGATTATGCAGTCCTAAAAGAGTTTGAGGATGTATTTAAAGAAATACCAGGATTACCTCCTAAAAGAGATATTGATTTCTCCATCAATCTGATGCCTAAACCAGCTCCAGTATCCAAGACCCCTTACAGGATGAGTACACCAGAATTAAAGGGGTTGCAAATGAAACTTGAAGAGCTTCAGAAGAAGGGGTATATATGCCCAAGTGTGTCACCTTGTGGTGCTCTAGTATTATTTGTGAAGAAGAAGGATGGAACTTTGAGACTTTGCATGGACTTTATGCAGTTGAACAAGGTAACTATAAAGAATAAGTATCCTTTGCCAAGGATCGATGAACTCTTTGATCAATTGAAGAATGAAAAAATATTCTCCAAGATTGATCTCAGGTCAGGTTATCATCAGGTAAGAATTAAAGAAGAAGACATCAACAAGACTGCTTTCAGAACAAGGTATGGGAATTTTGGGTTCACGGTGGTGCCATTTGGGTTATCAAATGCACCAGTTTTCTTCATGTGTTTAATGAATGGTATTTTCAGATAATATTTAGATAATTTTGTCATTGTATTTTTAGATGAAATTATTATATATTTTAAGTCAGAGGAGGAGCATGAACAACACTTGAATATGGTATTACAATTATTAAGGGAGCATCAGTTGTATGCCAAATTGAGAAAGTGTTCTTTTTATCAAAAGAAAATTCATTATTCGTGGCATATCATATCAGAGGAAGGGATAACAGTGGATCCTGAAAAAATTGAGGCCATTAGAGGATGGTCAACACCAAATAATGTGACAGAGGTCAGATCATTCATGGGCCTTGCTGGCTACTACAGAAGATTTATTGAAGGATTCTCAAAAATTGCACATTCGATCACTTCCTTGCAAAAGAAGGGAGTGAAGTTTCAGTGGACATTGGAGTGTGAAAAGAGTTTCCAACACTTGAAGCATTTATTAATCAGTGCTCCAATACTAAGGATTGTTGATCCAAATGAATACTTAATTGTATGCATTGATGCATGTAAATAAGGACTTGGTGGATTCCTCAGTGAAAATGAATATGTTGTATGTTATGAATCAAGGAAGTTGAAGGAGCATGAAATGCACTATGCTACTCATAATTTGGATGTGGAAGCCATAGTTATTTAATTGAATATGTGGAGGCACTACCTCATGGGGAAAAGGTTCGAGTTGAGGATAGACCATCATGGTATAAAATATTTATTTGAAAAACCAACTCTAAATGCCAGGAAAAGCAGGTGGTTATAATTTCTCAGTGAATATGCCTTTGATATGAAGCATATCAAAGAGAAAGAGAACAAGGTGGTTGATGCAATCAGTAAAAGAGTGCATGAGTTGCATGCTACAACCATTAGCATGTACCAATCATATTTGAAAGATAGAATCTTAGAGTCTGCAAAATCAGATTTGCAATACATGTAAATAATAACAAAATTACAACAAGGTATTTTGCAGCATAAAAATGAAGACTACAAGTTGGGGAATGATGAAATTCTCATGTATAGAGGAAGGATTTATTTACCAAATTCTCAGTAATTGAAAAATCTGATATTCAGAGAAATGCATAATGCACCTTATGTTGGGAACCTAGGGTATCTGAAAACTATTGTGGTTGTCAAGAGACAATATTATTGGCCAAGCAAGAAGAAGGAAGTTGTTGAGTGAATTGCCAAATGTTTGGAATGTCAAAAGGTTAAGGATCAGCATAGACACCCAACTGGTTTTCTATAGCCATTACCCATTCTTGAGTGGAAATGGGAAGTTGTATCAATGGATTTCATCACCAAGCTTCCCAGAACAAAAAAGTAGCATGATTATATCATGGTAATAGTGGACAAGCTTACTTAAGTTGTCCATTTTATTCCAGTGAAGCTAACTCACAAGGAAACCAATGTTGCTGATATTTATATGAGATAAATTGATCGACTACATGGTATATCCAAGACAATTTTGTATGACAAAGATACAAAGTTTACATCAAATTTTTGGAAAGGATTATCTAAAGGATTTGGAACAAATTTGAATTTTAGCACAACTTATCATCCATAATGTAATAGACAAATAGAGAGGGTGAATCATGTGAGTGAGAATACGTTGAGGATGTGTGTGATGTGTTATCACATATAGTTTTCAAGGGAAGAAGGTTGCCCAAGTTCATGGCCTGCACAAGAAGGGTCAAAGCGCTACACTCAGAGTGATCCAATATGGACTCAAATCGAGCGAGCGAGAAAGTTCAGTTTTCAATAGCTGGGATTCTATGTGAATCTCATATCCGTGGCCCTCAGGAAATCGGGATCATAAAGTTGCATGAATTTTAACGTCAGACAGAGGTATGAAATCGCGAGTTAAATCCTAGCTGTTGGTGCTGGGAAGGGCACGTGGCGAGAGATCATCATTTTGCTGACTTGCAGAGTGGAACAGTCAAAGGGCAGAGTCACGAGGACTCATGAAATAAGAACTCGTGAGTTGATCTGAGTCGCTAGATCAAGGAAAGTCATGGACCGTCGATCTGAGGCGATCAAAAAATCAGAAATCGGGAGAAGGGAGGTGAGTAATCTTTCAACTTCCTGAGACACGAAATCACGATTCGCGAAAAGGAAATATGGACCGTGAATCTTAGAGGGACATGTGGCGCTAGATCCGAGAAGTCGTGATTTCGTGAATTGGGGGTCTTAGCATGGAGCACGACACAAGTTCGCGAAATGCGAAATCATGAAGAGCCCAGGGACTAGGCCCAGGGTCACGACCCAAGGTCACATGAACAGCGGGTCCAGGAGGAAGGATTAACACCCATCGCATAGCTAGAGACTCGACCCTCGGGTTTTTGAGGAGGTAATCATGGTCTTCAATTTCAAAGAAGGCTCGACCGTCGATCTGAAAAGGCCATTTCGCGAGTTCATGCATCGTGATATTTGGAATTAAGTGGAGTGGAGACTCCTGAAATGCGAAATTGCAAAGCACTCAGAAATTAAGTTCTAGGTCATGGCCCGAGGTCACATGCAGGTAAGGGTGAAAAATCCACAAGATCTATGCCAAAGTATGAAGATGCTCACGCTCATTACAGAGTGAAACCATCGTGGTTTCAAGATCATAGGGTGATCTCAGTTGTCTGCCAGTAGCGCACAACAACCCCTGGGCGTTTAACCTTGTTGTGATCCCGAGAAGGAGAAGTAAATGAAAAAGGAGTGGTGGTTGAAAGCTTCAACTCACTCCATAAATGGAAAGCGTGGAGGGTCTCGTTGCAGAGACAGAGTTGTCAGCCAGAGCCCCCCCTCGATGGACGTTTTTCCCTGAAGGCCTATTCCCAGTTAAAGTTGCATTTGAAAAAGGAATACCTGCACAGTTTGACTGAGAAGACATAGACATAATGCCTTAAATGCAATGAGTCGAACACGTCTCTGTTGTTTTGGATCTGAGTATATAGGAGTCATTTTGATATTTTGTGATGGTCGATGGTAGAGAAAATATCCCATATTGTAAATTTTTAAATGAAGCTTATGGTTCTCTGGTTATGATTGGTAATCTGAGATTTCTTGTTTAATGACAGTTAGCTTCCTTGCTCCCTCTTGTTTTCCTCCGATGCTAAAATATTTCATGATTGACTGATTCACGTGAATTATTGTGACTTTATTATAATGAATGTTTGATTATAGTGCCGTTGTAATTCCTTTCAGTTTCTTTGAGATTTGAATTCAAAAAAGATCTTGTTTTCATAGATTTTCCTCCTTAGGCTGCTGGAAGACCTGATGTCCGCAGCAAGCCTCTACGTTTTTCTCACCAAAGTATTCCCCCTACTCACCCTTACTACAACCTATTGACTGAAGTTAAACTAAGACCTCACCTGCTTGTGCATACCGGACCAATTTTATGAGTTAAGATGATATTTTCTTGAGACTGCGCCCATTTGACCCTTTTATAATCAATCTATGACATAAAACTTTGATGGGTACTGGGCTTACCTTCGATGCAATCTGGAGGTGAGTCTCAGTGCTAACATGATGGATAAACCATCAAAATGGGAAGACTACCTACACTTTGTAGAGTTTTATTATAATAATGGGTACCAAGCATCTCTAAAGATGAGCCCATTTGAGGCACTTTATGGCAGAAGGTGCAACACACATGTAAGCTAGGACAACCCAATAGATAGAGTAGTAGTTGGGCCAAATTTACTTAGGGAAATGGAAGAGAAGATCTCAAAAATAAAACAAAATTTAAAGGTTGCTCAAGACAAGAAGAAAAGCTATGATGATAAGGGAAGAAATCACAAGGAATTTAAAGTGGGTGACCATGTATTCTTGAAAATCAAGACCAACAAAAGTTCCCTGAAGTTGGGAAATTGTTCAAAGTTGGCAACTCGTTATTGTGGGTCACTTGAAATCCTAGAGAGGATTGGGATTTTAGCTTATATTCTTGCATTACCTGAATCAATGTCTATTCATAATGTATTCCATGTATTATTGCTCAAAAAGTATGTACCTAATGCTAATCATGTTATTGATTGGAATGTGATTTAGGTGGAGCAAGAAGACATTTTTCATGTGCATCTGGTGTGCATACTGGACTAGAAGATCAAGAAGCTCTAGAATCGATCCATAGAACTAGTAAAAGTCCAATGGACCTAGTACATTCCTGAGGATGCAACTTGTGATCATGAGGATGTTATGCGGGCAGAATACCCACATCATTTTGAAGGTTTTTGAAATTTTGGTGGTAAATGTGTGTGTGTGTGTGTGTGTGTGTGTGTGTGTGTGTGTGTGTGTGTGTGTGTGTGTGTGTATATTGCACTGAGGACAGTGCATAAATAAGGGGAGGGGGATGTAACACCCCCAAGACTAAGCCCCAGTTGTAAATGTGAATATGTTTTATAGGATGGTGAGCCAGGTTATTATAGGCCAAAAGGATTATGTGATGATTAGGCTGGAGAGACTAGATGCTAAAGGCCGGTGCACCTATTTTTGTATATGTAAACACTCATATCATTAATATAATACATCGTTGCATGTATACCAAACACGATAAAAGAGTATGGGGGACTAAACTCCAGTAGGAAGGGAAAGGAGGGGCTAAGAGCATAGAAATGGGGCTAAGATAGAGGGCTTATTGCCAAAGGAATATTATAATATTATTCCTAAATACTATGGTAAGGATAATTATTTTATCCTAAGTTTTTATGGGAAAGAGAATGGATTACAAATGGAGAGAATCGATCTCCTTGAGAGCCATGTGTCATCAAGGGTGCATGCAAATAAATGTGTGGGAAATTATTCCATTTCCCACTCACTCATCCATTCACTCCAATCATTCCATGCTCTCCATCATTCACACCTCTCCATCCTGCACACACTTCTGGAGCTATACCCCGTACTTTTTATCTTACCAGTAGTAACCCGTACCTGTCCTGGGAGGAGGAGTGCACCTGTACCGTGTTGTTATGAGAAGCGCCTATACCAAAACCGAAGGCTATTGCCGCTTCCATCACCTACACTTCCCCTTAATTTTGTTGATTCCTTCACATGAGCCTGTATCTAGTTGACTTAAGCAATGGATTGAAGAAGCGGGTTGTCAGGCCCATGGGATTGAAGAGGCGGTTTGTTAGGCCTGTGGATTGAAGAGGTGGGTTTCTGGGCCCGTGATAAACTTTCTCCAAGCGAAAGAATTGTTAGGAATTGATTTCTCAAGGGAGCCCAACTACAACTGCAGTGCTCTGATACTTCATGTCTGACCTGTTGCCGAAGCCCTGGAAGGGAAGTGGGGAAACCGAAGGATTGTTGAACAGAGAAGGGGCACACTTCCTAGGGTGGGATAGGCATGTGGGGAATGAGAGACTGCGAGTTGTTAGTTTGAGTAGGAACCTGACAGAGTTGTTCCTGATTGCTGAGATTTCTATGGTGAAGAGTGTTTTCGGGTGAAATCGAAAAAACCACAGTAATATCCATTAAGTGTCGACGTTTCGGATCCAAATCAGGATCCATCATCATGACAAGAAGCCTGGGATAAAAAGTGAGAAGAGATGGTTATAAGTATCTAAGTTTAGGTGGGAAAAATTAGTGTCGGCTAAAGTCTTAGGTGAAATTTTTAATTTAGGTTTATTTATTTTGGTTAAATTTAGGTTTTTTTATTAAAGATTGTTTAAAAAATTTATTTAAAATTCTTTATTAATTTTTTTTTATTTTGTTTTAAATCATCAATTTGCTTCAAGTGTTATTTAATTTTTTTTATTAATTTTGTTTTAAATCATCAATTTGCTTCAAGTGTTTAAAATATTAAAATTAATAGTTTTATTCTAATATGAGAACCCTAAATTAATTTAATGGTTTTTTAAAGAAAATGAGGTTAAAATGTTTAATAAATTAACCATTATTGAAGTGTTTATTCTTTGTTAGTATTTAATAGGTAGAGGTTTTAAGTGTTTAGTAACTAAATTTTTAATTAAAAACTATATATTTGTTAGTCTAGTTTTAATTTAAAAACTATATAAGATAGTTTTGTTTGACTTAAAAACAATGTTAAGGAAGTTTTAATTTACATTAGAAAGAGTTGTTTAGTGGTTTTATAGGTCTATGAGTGAAAATTAAGTTATCTTAATAGATGTAGTTGTATTAGGTTTTGATTAGTGTTATTAGGTTTAGGGTTTGATTAGTGTTATTAAGTTTAGGGTTTGTTAATCTTTGTTTGGTGTTATTAATTAGTTAATAATTTTGTTTTTATTAGGGTAGAGTTTATTTATGTGTTTTTCCTCTTAGTATTATGAATCAAGGGGGGGCAGTTTTCACTTAAATAAGAGAAAAAACGGATAAATAAACTCTACTCTAATAGAAAAATTATTAACTAATTAATAACACCAAACAAAGATTAACAAACCCTAAACCTAATAACACTAATCAAACCTTAAACCTAACCACACTAATCAAAACCTAATACAACTAAATCTATTAAGATAACTTAATTTTCACTCATAGAACTATAAAACCACTAAACAACTTTTTCTAAAGTATATTAGAACTTCTTTATAAAACACGTTAAAATTATTTTTAGGGTTTTTAAGTGAAACAAAACTATCTTATACAGTTTTTAAATTAAAAATGTAATTACTAAACACTTAAAACCTCTACCTATTAAATACTAACAAAGAATAAACACTTCAATAATGGTTAATTTATTAAACATTTTAACCTCATTTTCTTAAAAACACCATTAAATTAATTGAGGGTTCTCACATTAGAATAAAACTATTAATTTTAATATTTTAAACACTTGAAGCAAATTGATGATTTAAAACAAAATTTAATAAAAATTTAATAAAGAATTTTAAATAAATTTTTTAAACAATCTTTAATAAAAAAAACCCTAAATTTAACCAAAATAAATAAACTTAAATTAAAAATTTCACCTAAGACTCTAGCCGACACTAATTTTTCCCACCTAAAATTAGACGCTTATAACCATCTCTTCTCACTTTTTATCCCAGGCTTCTTGTCTTGACGATGGATCCTGATTTAGATCTGAAACGTCGACACTCAATGGATATTACAGAGTTGTTCCTGCTATCTAAGATACAACAGCCTAGCTAGGAATCCCTTTACCCGTGTGGAGTTTAGTCTCACCTCGGGGGTGACCCACTATTGAGAATTTTGAGTAGCGTGGTCTAAGGATGGGAGGATCATGGAAGGTCTTCATGCAGTTGATGGTATTCTATCAATGATAAGTATCAATTGTGTGTTAATTTACATGTTGTGTATTTATACATGTGTTTATGTTTACGGGTTTTTCCTATGTATGTTGCATTTATATGTTTATTTTTATTTCCACATGAATCTGTGTATTTGCAGAATATATTTGTATTCTTAAAGTTTTATCTATATACAAATGAAATTATTGTTTCTAAATGGCATGATCTAGTGGTCTAAGGCTGGGTATGTTACAATGAGGATCCTTTTGAAATCATTCCAATATTCATCTCTTCCCACTAAAACAATAACCTAGAAAACCTCCACCGACCAAAGTGACGATAACCTATAAAACCTCCACTGACCAAAGCACTAATAACCCAAATCAAAAGAGGCAAAGGTAGGGGGGAAAACACTATGCAAAGAAACCATTCGAAACAAAAGAAAATACTTACTAGAGCCCGAAGGTGAGTGCTGGAGAATGAGAATAAACCTAAAATATGGAACAGGAATTGGGCATTCGCCACCAATAAAGGACAATGACAACACTTCACGAGCCAGTGATATGAAATCCCTCGAGCGAACACTATCTGGATGAACCAACACCCATCCATAGGATGAACTCCACCCAAACACCAGAGCAGAACAATCCATAGTCAAAGGAACCATTTCCCATAAAAGCTTGAGGGGGCATGATCCGGATTTAGGAGCGGAACGAACTGATTAACAAACCGAATACAATAAACACATAGATATGAAGAATAACACAGTTATCCAGTGAACAATATCTTCTATTGAATAATGAAATTCGATGAAACTGTAAAACTACAGAACTTAAACACTTGCTCGAATGGTGGTAGCTATCTATGAGAAGAGATGTGGTTGCTACATGCATCCATCTGAGCAGAATGGAATCCAATGAGGCTCTAGTGGCCTTTTTTATATTACTCATGAATTCCAAAACCCTAGACATCCAAAAACCTAACCCTAGAAGGTGAAACACCAAAAGTCATGTGGGCCCCTATGGGTAAGTTGGTACCTCAACTTCCCACGGTCGTAACTTTTGCATACGACCTCCGTTTTAGGCACGTGATAGCCTATTGGAAAGTTTTTTCATAGAACTACACATTTCGCCGTCAAACTCTGACGTCGTCTACAGTTTGACTGTGGTGAGCCAAAAAAACAACGTTTAGGGCCCCAAAACGGCCCTGGAAGTACAACAAGATGTGTTGACATGAAAACATATAAAATAATCCAATTGGATTATGCGAGATGCCACTAGTATCCACCTAGAGGATGTGTGGGGCTTCAGAAAACCCCAGAAAAGTAGAACCCACAATTACAAATAAGTACAGAAGAACATGTTGAACAAAAATGAACAATAGGAGCTAGTTGGAATAGGTGGTGGCCACCAATATCCACCTAGATCAATCCTCCCCCCTTAGGAAGAAATGGTATCCATTGCGTTGAGTTCCCCCATCAGGTGAGGAAACTTCTGCTACATTTGGCCTCGGGTGAGCCACTTTCCTTCATGTAGGAATAACCCTACCTTGACAACCCGATAAAGTTGGATCCTCTTCTGGCGAGTGCCCTTGACCTGTGTGTCCACTATCTAATCAGTTGAGTCTTGTTCCATGCAGTCATGGTTGAGCTCTATTGGTGTAACTTGTTCTGCGATCTCTGAGGTGTCCAATAATGGTGGAAAATATGGTTGAAGGAGTTCCACATTGAACAATGGATACATGACAAGGAAGGGTGGAGTGTTCAGCTCAAAAGCATTGTTACCCACAACCTTGGTGATAGTGTAAGTCCCATAGTGAAGTGGGAGAAGCTTTCGATGGGGCCCCGCGATACGCCCCTTCTGCAAATGTAACCAAACTTTGTCTCCAACCTGAAACTGGTGTAGTACACTTTGTTGATCATGACGTTGCTTGTACTTACCATTGGATTTTTGCAAAATCTCATGGACCTGTCGGTGGATGTGTTGAATCTACTCAATGAATCCGGTGGCTTTGTCGACCATAGATTGATCATGGGAAGAGTTTGTCTATGCAGTGGCAAGAAGAAGTGAAACATCAATGGGTCCCAAGGGTTGGAATCCTAGACCTACCTGAAATGGGCTATGGTCAGTGGAGCTATTGAGAGCCATGTTGTAAATGTGTTGAACATAGGGGAGACCCTCGTCCCATGTACATGGATTATTAGAATTGTACATGCGCAGGATGTGCACAATCATCCAATTGACGACCTCTATCTGACCATCAGTTTAGGGGTGGAAAGAAATGGATTTTGTGATATTGGTGTCTAACAAAGACCAGAGACTCAACTAAAATGTGTTGAAAAACCCGTTTTCCTAGTCGGAGATGATGGTGTGTGGCATCCCAAAGTGGACCCACAGTTGTTCAAAGAAGAATTTGGCAGTATCTGTTGTTGTGATATTCTTCTTCCAGACTGTGAGGATCGCCATCTTCGAAAACTAATCAACGACCACAAATACACAATCATTTCCTTGCTTGGTGGACGAAAATCCAAACACGTAATCCATGGAGATGGATTCCCAAGGCTTCTCGAGAATAGGAAGAGGGGTGTATAAGAATTTTTTTTTATGGTTGGCTTGGCAATGGCACAGGAAGTGAAAGATCTTATATACTTGCTGACGTCATGTCGAAGTTTTTTCCAATAATTTTTTTTCTGAAGAACAACCACAATTTTCTCCATGCAAAAATGTCCTACCACCGGACTATAGTGGGATTCCCAAATCAAGTTTGCACACTCTCTTGTAGGAACACAAATATGGCCCAAGTGGCATAAGATTATGTCCTGAATGTGAAAATCAGTGACAATTTTTCCTGTACCCAAGATTTGATAGGCGGTGGCGAAGTCCGGATCTTGTTGATAAAGTTGGGGCCACTCAGATGCTTCATGTCCACAGGAATGGAGCACAGTGGTGAGTGCAGCCATAGGAGGCCGACTGAGGAATTTAACGACACGATTGGAGATACCTATCTTATTATTTATGTTGAGATGGAATTGCTACAGGTAGGTGGACCACTTCTGATGGCGGTCATTCTAAAATTTCCCTTGTGTCTATATGAAGTGCAAAGGATTGTGATCAATGTGTATGATCGTCTCTTTTCCCAGAATGTAATGTTTCCATTGACGTCAGGCTTGTACAATGGAATACATTTCCTTTTCATAGGTGGGGTATTTTCGGGCAGTTTCAGAGAGTGTATCACTATGGTATGCCACCGGATGCCCATGCTGAGTGAGAATTGTTCCCACAACATAGTCATATGCATTAGTCTCAATCTTGAACGGTTGTTGTAGATCGAGAAAGGAGAGTACTAGATCTAAGCAAAAGTGATGCTTCAGATCATTGAATTCTCATTGTTGCTCCTTCCCCCACATGAACTTGGCCCTACCACCGCCCTTGGTCACCTGGCTGAGGGCCCATGCAATATGGGATAATCCCAACATGAACCGTCGGTAGAAGTTGGCTAGTCCTAAGAAGCTTCGAAGCTTTGTCAGTGTGGTTGGGGTTGTCCAGTCATAGATGACTTGGATCTTAGCTGGATCAACATGTACCCCATACTCATCAACAATGTATCCCAAGTATTGGACCCTGTTCATGCTAGCAGAGCATTTTTCCAAGTTGGCATATAGCTTGTGCTGCCGAGAGTGCTCAAAACCTATTGAATATGTTTCATGTGCTCCTCCCACATCCTGTTGAATATGAGGATGTCATCCAAATATATGACCACAAAGGAGTTGGTGAATGGTCTCAATACATCATCCATCAACCTCATGAAAGTGGTTGGTGCATTTGTTAAGCCAAAGGGCATGACTAGCCATTCAAAGAGACCTTCTTTAGATTTGAAGGTCGTCTTCCATACATCAGTTGGTTCAATGGGAACTTGGTGGTAGCCATACTTTAGGTAAATATTGTTGAAGAAATTTGCCCCGTTGATTTGGTCAAGAAGGTCATCAATCTTGGGAATGGGGTACCAGTTCCTGATTGTGATTTTGTTTAAGGCTATGTAATCAATGCAGAGTCGTCATGTCCCATCCTTCTTCTGCACTAGTACAATCGGGCTTCTTCAAGGGGAGGAGTTGGGTTTGATGTGCCCCTTTTGAAGAAGCTCTTAGATATGTCGCCTGATTTCATCATTTTCCATCAGCGAGCGACAATAGACTGGTCCATTAGGTAGAGGTGTGTCGGGGGTCAGATCAATTGGATGCTTGAATTGGCAGTGTGTTGGTATCCCTATAGGTGAGGAGAAGATGTCTTTCTATTATTCCATGATCTCATCCACTTGCTTATGCTGCAAAGAGAGGCGTTGTGTAGAGGCCATGGATGTGGAGGCAACCTTCTACTTACTGTAAGAACAGATCACAAAGAAGACGAACTTCCGAGTCTGTGAGATGGTCTTACTACATTTCTTAGCAAGGATTAAAGAAATAGCAATAGGCGTCACTACCTCTGGTATCCTGTACAATTGTCTACCCAAAGTAATAATAACACTCTGTGGTCTAGACTCATACACAACATGACGCTTCCAAAAATATGGTTGTCCTAAAATAACATCACAAACTTCAAGGAGATAAATATCACACAGTACCTCATCTTTGAAACACTTGATGTCATAGGGTAGACGACAATGTTGGTTGATACAGAGATCTCTTCCTTGGTGAAGCCAGTCAATGGTGTAGGGTTGTGGGTGCGGTGTCGTTGGCAGGTCCAATTGCTTGACTACCTCTGCTAAAATCTGGTTCTTTTGACTACTGCTATCCACAATGAAATGTAGCGGAGCCCCCTTTACCCACATCTATGAGTAAAATAGGCATTCCCCTTCCTCTATTTCTTCTGGTTCGCTTGGCCAGACTTTGGTGGTAGTGACAATGGCACTGGGTTTAGCATCGATAATCCGCTTCCCTCCTTCAGGATTTGATTTGGATTCAGACTCAGCCTTTGACTTGGAAGCCTTTAGTTCGACCATGAGGGACTACTTAAAGAGACATTATTTGGTGTTGTGCCAAGGGATTTTATGGTACTCACACCATTTTCCCGTGTCCTTCTTCATCTTCTCATTCCCCTTCTTGTGTTGTGGCTTGGATTGGTTTTCCTAAGGTCAACCATCTATACTTGATCCCTTGTTGTGTGGGTTGGGGATTCCTTTTCCATGCTTCGGTTGTGATGGGTTTGCAGATCCAAACTCTCTCCTTTTCTGCTTAAATTTTTGCTCAATCTTGATAGTGTATCTATAAGTCATGCCCAATGAGGTGATGTCTAGAAAATCCATTTTTGTTTGAATGTATCTATGCAAACATCCATGGTATTTGATCACCAGATGACGCTTAGAGTATTTGATACCCAATTTGGTGCGTAGGGTATGGAAAATATTGGTGAAATCTGGTACTATCTGGTCCCTTTCTTGACGTAGGGTGGTCCATCTTGTGTACTGGTCCTCGTAGCTTCCAACAGGGTAGTATTGTTATTTAATGTCATCCCAGAAGGAATCCCATGTAGGGGCCACCACAAACATTGCATATTCCTCCACTGCCCTTTGATTAGAGTAAGTATCTCACCCGTTTTTAACATGGGGAATGACCTTGAGGAGTGGAAAAGTGATCTTTTCCCTATCGGAAAATTTGCGGACCGAAAAATACCCTTCGAGCAGATTCAACCATTTATCTACAACATCCACATCTATCAGTCCTTCAAATAATCGAATATAAAAATTTACTTGTACCTTGAAGGGGGTTGCATGTCCTCTTGATGAATATGCTTCTCCTGTGGGCAGTCGTCGAAGGATCTGCATGAAGTTGTCCATAATTTCATTCATTTGTCGTGCGAGGGATTCCTCGAGCAACAGTTTAATAGGATATCCTACTCCATCATATTTCTTTTCGTCCCCCATGGGTTGTTTTTAGGCTCGGCGCGACCGATATTGTAATGGCTCAATTGGTTCGAGTCCAAACTTCTTATACCCAGATCTTGTCAGGGACATGCACGAAGAAAAATAAATGAAAAGCAGACCGCTCTGATACCACCGATCCGGATTTAGGAGCAGAACGAACTGATTAACAGACTGAATACAATAAACATAGAGATATGAAGAATAACATAGATATCCAATGAACAATATCTTTTATTGAATAATGAATAGGCTGAAAATGTAAAACTGCAGAACTGAAACACTTGCTCAAATGGTGGTAGTTATCTTCGAGAAGAGATGTGGTTGCTACATGCATCTCTCTAAGTACAATGGATTCCAATGAGGCTCTAGAGGCCTTTTTTATATTACTCATGAATTCCAAAATCCTAGAAATCCAAAAACCTAACCCTAGAAGGTGAAACGTCAAAATTCATGTGGGCCCCTATGGGTAAGTTGGTGTAAGTTGGTACC
>SNQJ01S0012985.1:210799-236473 GCA_010110895.2 Picea sitchensis
TGTATGATCTTATTTTGATTTCTGGCTTCTAGCTAGTGAGCCCAATATTGGGGGTTTTGAGGGTTTTGACATAACAAACCCTAGAGGACGATTCGGTGGTGAAAGATTCCACCTATCTTGTCTCAAGATTGGTCTCGGAGATGCAATACTCTCCCACACCAATCTAGTTCCAGATCTACTCAGTTGCAGGAGGATTCTACATCAGTTTCATGTGCAAATAGAGAGAGGGCGCACCAGTTGAGGGATTCCAACAAGAGGGGCGCACCATCTTTGGAGGGAGATTCGTTATAGGAGATTGGCAGGGCCGTTGAGGATTCTATCACTTGGGTTTTCATTGCAGGGCCTTGGACATTAGATCTAGTGCTTTCTGAGACAGGTTTATGGCTCAGATTATTTCTTGAGCAGTGGGGCAAATTGAAGAGAAGGAGGGTGTTTTTGAGATCCAGATCCAGTCCGTTTGGAGGGGTTACACTTCAGATATGACCCTGAGACTTTACCTAGTGACTTGCAGTGTCCCGATCTATATTTATGGAGAGTTTCAGAGCATTTGGAGGCCTCCTTTAGCAGGTCCGAATTATCTAGGGTTTCAGTCATCCAGTGGGGCACACCATTCAGTGGGGGATTTCAGATCTACAAAGATTGAGAGGGATCTTGGAGATTCGGTCACCTGGGTTTTTCTTACTATCACCCGATCTATCAGTTGGCATATTTATTAGGGTGATTGGACACTTTTGGTAGCAAGGCCGAATTATCTAAGGTTTCAGTCATCTAGTGGGGTGCACCATTCAGTGGGGGATTTCAGATCTATAGAGATTGAGAGGGATCTTGGAGATTCGGTCACCTGGGTTGCTCTTACCATCACCCGATCTATCAGTTGGCATATTGATTAGGGTGATTGGACACTTTTGGCAGCCGGGCCAAGTTATTGAGGGTTTCAGCCTTCTATTGGAGCGTGGCATTCTTCAGCTAGAGATTTTGGCATTCAGATCTTCTTGTATTGATCTTCATTTCTTATTCAGCCTTTGGAGGCATCTTTTGTATTAGCGGGAGCATTTTGTAGCATCTCTTATCTATTGTCTATCTTCTTGGCCATCTGTTGAGCATTCCAGATAGGCATCTTCATTGTAGCAGATTTCTCTATTTTATGAATAAAGAAGAATTGAGATGTTTTGGCTTGTCTATCTTATTGCATATGGTTGAGGTATGTTCCATGGTTATTTCTTTATGTTATTTGCTGCATACACACATATAAACACATCTAAAAGGTAGATCAACAAAGTGTTTGACGAAATACCTCACTCAGAAAAAGTTTTAAAAAGACACCAAAACAATGATGATCCTTGCATAATGGCTTGGGATCATTACAACCTTCCTCTGGCTCGTCTGGTTCACCGGGTTGGAGCTTGGTGGTAGCAATGGTAGCACTGGGTTCTACATCAATGATCTGTCTCCCCCTTTCTGGTTCTGAATAAGAGTCAGAACCCACATCTAATTCAGAGGCCTTCACCTCAGCCACCAGTGACTTCTTTGAGTGGCAATCAACACTGTTATGCAAGGGGCTCTTATGGAAGTCGCACCACTTCCCGATATCTTTCTTTTTATTTCTAGTGTCCTTCTTTGCTTGCGGCCTAGACTGGTTTTTCTGAGACGGTCCGTCTTTGCTCTGTCCTTTGTTCTGCGAGTTGGGGCTGCCCTTTCCTGCCTTTTATTGTGAGGGGTTCCCAAGACAAAATTTCCACGTCTTTTGTTTGAGCTTCTGCTCGATTTTGATGGCATATTGGTAGGCCGCACCCAAGGATGAGATATACAGAAACTCCATTTCATTCTGGATGTATCTATGAAGACCACCATGATACTTGAGCACTAGATGTCACTCATAATATTTGATACCCAACTTGGTGCGCAAGGTATGGAAGATATTTGTGAACTCAGTCACTCTTGGTCTCTTTCTTGCCGCAGTCTAGTCCATTTCGTATACAGGTCATCATAACTTCCAACAGGGTAGTATTGTTCCTTAATAGAATAACTGAAGGACTCCCAGGTGACCGCGACAGTAAATAATGAGGTTTCCTCTATTTCCTTCTGCTCACAGAAAGTTTCCCACCAATCTTTGACATGGGGAATGACTTTGAGAAGCTCAAAAGTAATATTTTCTCTATTCGAGAAGTTATGGACAAAGAAATACCCTTCTAGCAGATTCAACCATTTGTCTACAACATCTGCGTCTATCTGAACTTCAAACGTAGGAATATTGAAATTGATTTGTACCTTGAAGGGGGTGATGCCTCCATTTGAAGAAGATGGGTCGCCTATTGGTCATCGCCGAAGGATTTTCACAAAACTATCCATCATCTCATTCCTCTGTTGCATGTGGGATTCCTTGAGCAACATTTTGAAGGGGTCTCCTGTCCTGTCATATTTATTTTCTCCCACCATGAGAGGTCACTTGGGCATGTGAGAGATTTTTTTCTCAAGAGAAGCAAGCTCGAGACCCAATTCTTTGTACCCTGACCTCATTGGGGACATGCATTAAGAACGACAAGGAGCAGACCGCTCTGATACCAATGATCCATATTTTATGAGCAGAATGAAATGAATACATAATATTATCAAAATATTCTGAACACGGAATAACATATATACAGTAAAATTGGTTTATATTCAATAAGGAAATAAGTTGAAACTATAAAATGCAGTGGAAAACAAGCTTGGTAGAATGGTGGCATCTTATCTCTGAGAAGAGATGTGACTGTTGGGCTCATTCAAAAGAAGATGATTACAATTAGGCTCTCAGGGAATTTTGACAATAAACAACAATGTCAAAAAACCCCTAGACATCCAGAAACCTAACCCTAGGAGATGAAGCACCAAAAGTCATGTGGGCCCCGTTTGGGTAAGTTTGTACATCAACTTCCCAGGGTTGTAAATTTTGCATACGATATCCATTTTAGGCACACGATAGCCTGTTGGAAAGGTTTATCTACTGAACACACACATTGCTTGTGGATATCCCTACGCATTTTCACTATGGCGAGCCCTAAAAATGCTTTTTAGGGCCTCAAAACAACCCTGGAAGTCAGGGACCCAAAAACTAGGAAAAAATTGTCGAACTGGAAAACTGCCAATATGAGCTAGTTGGAATAGGTGGGAGGCCACCGACATCCATCTGGATCATAGAATTTGATTTTTTTATAGCTAAACAAGAAAAATTGTTGGTCATGACATTTATTTTCAGTGGTATACTAGTAAATTTGATGTGTATCAACAAACTTTGCTATAAGTAACTAACATAAACTATTAATATATGTTATGTAATACCTCAATTTTGATCATTGGAATGTATTGGATCATATTATGTATAGATTGAAGTTGAAAGTTTATAATGGTGGGAGTCAATCCATGTGAAATTAAATAAATGACCCTACTTGTAAATGATGTAAATATGATAGTATGGATTCCTAGTGCAGATCTCAAGTCCATGGCCTAATTAGAAAATGGTCAGGAATGTATGATGTAAACCTACTTCTTTCGAGCATGTGGTAGGCTTGCCACAATGAACTCAAGCTATGTAAATGTTAATGTTGGAATATAATATATAATGGTTCAAGATGTCTATAGTGAACACGAGGGGGACTATATGAAAGTAAATTCAATTGTGAAATCCTCTCTTGAGACACAATTAGACAAACTCTTCCTGAAAACCAGTTTACTAGCAGGCAAACTTTAAAAAGGGATAAAAAAGAAGAATAATACCAAGTTTTTAAACTCTTCCATTTTCACTCCATAAAGAAATCACTTTAAAATATGGTTGAGCTACTGTATTGGCATCAGACACATTAAGGATTAACTAACTCTAAATGTTCTAGACCATGTTTCAGAAGAATGGTTTAACTACTTATATTTCTCTTTTGAAATTGATTTAGCTCAAACTCTAGTTGATTGAGTCTACTCCAAGGAAGGCTTCACCTCACACTTCATGGGAATTATTTTCAGTTTCTATATATTATAGTGCAACACACTTTAGTACTTTCTATAGAATTATGGATCAACAACACTATTTGATTATAGAATGAAAACATATGACTCTGACTATTTCATTATGCATATTCCTAATTCTATATCAGATTTCACAACAAGTCTATTTTAAATATCCAAGAGAATATGCACATTAATTGTAACATCCCCACTATAATCGCCAATTTAATTAATGCATAATGTAGATATGAAATGTGGCCACGACCAAGCATTGTATATGCGAATTGTAATTCTGAATTTTATTAAATAAAATGTAATGCTAACTCTTAGGGAATATGGACATAGATGGAGGATGATTAATCCACAAGAGAGGGGAATGTCTAGGAGTGTCTAAGAAGGGTCCAATGGGGAATTACCCATGTCTATTAATTCAACCCACTTTCTAAAATTATTATTGGTATATGAACCTTCTATTTTGTTGGTGAGTGTTCTCAAAGCCAATCATGGAATGCATGTAAGAGAGTGGGTTTGAGAAGTCACATCCCATAGTTATTGGAAGCATGGGGGTTGAGTATAATCATCTTGGGGAAGTGTGTAAGTCAAGTAAGTAATCCAAGGAGAGGAAAATATGTATGAACAGTTACAACAATTTTGAATAGACATTTTTTGGGATGAACAACAAGCAGAGAACAGGGAAGAAGAGCTTCAGAGCTGGAGAAACCATGGAGGGAAAATTCTAGAGTGTATTTGGAGTAGAAGAATGAAGATCCAGGTTGTCAGGCCTAAAGAGTGAATTCATCTGTGATGTGAATTGTAACAATAAGTGATTGCTTTTATTTTTCCTCGTAGTTTTCCTAGTAGTGAGCTCCCTTGATTTTCCCAGTAGTGAGATTCTTGGTTACCTATGCTAGAGAGACCCTAATAAATGAATGAGATGCTCGATGGATTGAGAGAAGTGAAGGGGTACATTCCTTGGGTTAGGCAGGTCAAGAGGAAGAGAGCTTGTGGAAAATCAGGATAGTTGTAGGAGAATGACAATGGGTTGAGGGATTTTATGGGTTGTGAGTGGACAGTGAGAGACCACCCTCTTTTTTGGATTGCTAGCCCTAGATCGGGGGTGACTTGTTGTTGATGTTTACAAAAACAAGTCTATGGTTGGGTGGAAAATTTGTCCCAAGTAATTGGTTGCACAAATGATTTTAAAAGATAAGTGTTTTATGTGTTATATTTATGAGCTTAATGGTTGTGCATTCACACTATGCTTAATAAGGATTTATATGCTACTATGTTGATTTATTTAAATAACATTCATGTTGTAGATGCATTTAATTAATGGTATTAGGCGATAGTTAAATCTATTTGTAATCCATAGCTGGTAAGCTATAGGAAGTTAATTAGCATAAAAAAAAGTATTTCATGAGAATTTTTCACACGTAATGGACCTTAGCTGATATGGAGAACTTTACAAATTGGTATCAGAGCTACTAGACCAGTATGGGCCAAGAACTAGTGTGAATTTGGTGAAATTCGATGTATGTATTTTGTTATGTGACATATTTGGGGGAAATGGTGAAAAAGAGAGTGAAATCCCTAAATTCTTGAGCAAATTCAAGATTAAAATTTTCTTAGAACCCTCTTAGTGGTGATCACTGGCGTCAATATGTATAGTTGTAGAGTTAACTTTCGATTTGGAAGGTTGAAATTCATGTTTTAATGGATGTTCAAGAATTGGGAGAATTTTGATCGTTTGACATCCAAGATCACGTTTGGTTTTGAAATCAACAACCCATATTCATTGTAAATTGATTTTAAAACTTATAAAGTTTTTCGAAGTTTGGCAAGGTCTAGCAGATCGACAAATGAGATTCATTTTCAACAGTTGGGAAAATGAAATAGATTGACAATCTAGATTCATTTTTGGCCATTCGGAAAATCAAATAAATCAATGGTCTAGATTTGTTTTTGGCCATTTGGAAAGTGAATCATTTCAACGGTCTAGATTTGTTTTCTATCATTTGGAGGGTGAAGAAGATCAATAGTTTAGATTCATTTTTTATCATTTGGAAAATAAAACAGATCGACAGTCTGGATTCATTTTCGACAGTTTGGAAAGTGGATCAAATCGATGTTCAATATTTGTTTTCGTTATTTTAGGAAGGTGGAGTATACTAATGGTTGGATCACCAAGTTTAGTGAAGTGTTTCATCTACCAACAAAAATCGTTGATGGTCGATGGCCGATGGTCAATTTTGTGGAATTGGTGAGGTGATTTTGTACGCCAAGAGAAGTGTATGTTCATCAATGAAGGAAAGAGGAGAATGTCGTGTCATGTTATGTCAACATCCATGTGTCATGGCATGTCAGCCTCCAGGTGTCCTGCCACATCAGGTGGGTTTCCATGTCATCACCCACGTGTCATGCCACATTAGCTTGGTTTCCACGTCAACGAAGAAATAGCCAATAACCAATGATCGATTGGTCAAATTGGTAAAATCATTTCATTTGTATCACAGGGATCACCGATAGTCGATGGTCGGGTCGTTCAATTTAGTGATGTCTTGCAAGTCAGTTTCCAAAGGGAGGGGTCAATGGCTGACGATCAAGTCGATAATTTTGGCATCATTTTGCATGCATCTAAAGGAAAACATTGATCATTGATGGAGCTTGGATCAACATTCCATATTGTTTCAACTTGGGTGACCAATGGTGGAGATTCGTCTGTGGGCCCGGGGAAGGTTTATTGGATCAATGACTAAGATTTCCACTTATTTTGAGACCGATGGCGTAGATTAACATATTGTTGTAGCAATAAAACAGACAATTTTCTACGAATTTTTCTAATTTTCGAAGGTCTTCAACTTGCAATGGCATTTTGAGGCCCTAAACAACATTTTCAAGCATTTGAATTTTTGAAATTGTAAGTACCAAAGATACCACATAGAGTTTTTGTATATTAAATAAAATAACTCAAATAGATATTTCCAACGAGCTATTTTGGGCATAAAATAGATTTCATATGGGAAAGTTACAACTAAAACAGTTAAGGGTATAATTTTTGTACCAGATTACTTCTAGAGGTCATAAATCCTTGCTAAAAAGTTCGTTTGACATGGGGGAGTAGTCTATGGAAATATTATGAACCAAATAAGTAATCCATGGAACCATATTTGGAATCTGGGCATGTAAAAATGTGTAGGAAGAGAAAGAAGATTTTTGTAGCATACATGGATAAATGGGAAAACATTTTAAATTTCCTTAGACCATAAATTTTAGCTCGAAGCTCAGATTTGAGAAAACAAATAGTCGTCGGAAAGGTATTGAGAAGGAGAAGACATATATCAACCCATAATTTTGAATTGGGCACTAAAAAATATAAGAAATTAGTAAAGTAATTTTTGCAACTATAAAAACAAAGAAATG
The DNA here is from genome assembly GCA_010110895.2 of Picea sitchensis. Taxonomy (NCBI): domain Eukaryota; kingdom Viridiplantae; phylum Streptophyta; class Pinopsida; order Pinales; family Pinaceae; genus Picea; species Picea sitchensis. Next base: position 218,195 of record SNQJ01S0012985.1, read on the forward strand.
GGTGGAAAATTACAACTTGTGAATGTTGTAACGTTTCACTCAGAACCCAGAATGAGGCATGGTACAACCATTAGAGAGATGTTTTATAAATGAATGTGTCTAAGGAATCAAATTTTGACTTAGTGCATTAGTCTCTTCATAAACTGAGATGAATAATAAATTGTATTCTAATGAATGGAATGTGTTATTGTATGCATGTTCTAACAATAATTATTACATGCACATTTCTTGCAGAATTAGAGGCATGACAAAACAACTTTGGTTACTATATGAGGAATGAAGTTAAGGAATATGCCCATGGATATTACAGTTGTGAGGAGGAGGACATAGGTCTGCATATCAACATGGTAAATGTTGAGACATAGTATAATGTAATAAGAATTAAGTAGGAGCTTGTAACTATGAGAAGTAAGCAAAGAAAAGTGCAAAGCTATAGGGATGATAATGAAAATATTAAGAAAGATCAGGAGGAGATGATACAAAGTTTGAATATGTTGCAGAGGCAAGCCAATAAAGACTCTGGAACAAAGAAAGAAGATAGCGCTAGACAAGTGAAACCATCTATATCCCATATCACAAGGGATGATCATGGGAAGGACAAGAAGTCAATAAGTATGATAAGGAACCATCATTCCCTAGAGAAATCCACTAGGAGATATCATGCCAGTTCGGGGATAGGGAGTAGTGAAAGTGTGTCTCTTGTCAAGAGGTAGAGAAGATGGAATGAGGTAGACATATTGCAAGGTGAAATCGATAAATCAAGCCACCAACTTTCAATGGTGAGTGCAAGAAAGGAGAAGAGACCAAGGCATGGCTGTTGGAAATGAAGAAATATTTATAACTACATGATTACCCCTCCAGGGTAAAAGATAGAATTGCAACCTACCACTTGCAATGAAAGGAATCCATGTGGTGGGATCAACTTAAGAAATCCAAGCACCTTGATTATAATAAGGTATCATTGAGGTAGTTCAAAGGATATTTTCAAGAGAAATATTTTTGTGAGCATTACTATGAAAGAAAGATGAAATAGTTCTTTGAACGCAAGTTGGGAAGCACGACAATGGATGAATAAGAGAAGAGGTTCTTTGAATTTCTAAAGTATGTGGAATCCATAAAGGATGAGAAGGTAAAAATCCAAAGTTTTCTAAGTGGGTTACCCTCTTTCTACAGTGACAAGATACAATATGATAACCCCAAGACTTTGGAGGAGGCCATAAGGAGAGCAAAGTATCTTTATGAGCAGAGATGAGGAAGGCCATTTTTCCAAAAAACTTGGAATAAAAAAAAGAAGGGTAAGAAGAATCAAAGGAAAAAATGTTTTAAGACACCCTTTTTCAAGAAAAACTCACAAGAAAATCATTAAGGATAGTCAACCCAAAATGAACCTAGGATGGAAGATTCATTTGGGAAAAGGCCAAAACAAAATCCTATACATTATTGGGGATGTGAGAGAAATCAATTATATAGGGACTTCCCTCACAAAGGATAAATAATGAGGAATGTCCACAACATTTAGGGGGGTAAAATAGTGGAATACATGGGAGGAAACCTACAAAGGATTTATGCATAATTTGACAACAAAAAAATAGAATATCAATCCCCCATGATTGAAGTGGAAAGTAAGATTGATAGCCATCCCATAGCAATTTTAATTGATTCTGGATCTATCCACAATTACATAAAATATAACATTGTTGAAATATTTCACTTGCAAAGGAGTAAGCATGAGAAATATTGGTTAGTTCAGTTAGCCACAAGGGCTAAGAGGAAAATTAATGAGCTAGTTAAATATTGTCCAATAGACATGAATGGACTTAGCACAAAAGTAGATTTGAACATCATACCATTAGGTTTATATGATTGTCTAATTCACATGGATTGGCTGGAAAAACACCATGTTGTCCTCAAATGTTACAACAAGACAATTACATGTCTTGATGAAGAAGGGTAGCAAGGAAAGGTCTAATACATTTCAAGAGTTGTAGTTGAAAAAGTGTTTCACGAAGGGATGCCAGGTTTTTGCAACCCATATGGAAGAGGAAACCAGAAATAAAGTGGTAAGAATTGAATACCATCTAGTCTAGAGGGAATTTGAATATGTTTTGGGGGAATTCCTAGGATTTCCAACAAAGAGAGACATTGATTTCTCTATTGATTTGGTGCCTAGAGCTGCCCCAGTGTCCAAGACACCTTATAAGATGGGCACACAAGAGTTGAAGGACTTGCATGTGAAACTTGGCAAATTGTTAAGTAAGGGGTATATACATCCAAGTGTGTCGCCTTGGGGATCCCCAGTTCTTTTTGTGAAGAAGAAAGATGGAAACTCGAGGTTGTGTATGGATTTTAGATAGCTAAATAAGGTCACCATAAAGAACAAATATCCTTTTCCAAGGATTGATGATTTATTTGATCAACCGAAAGGTGAAAGAATGTTTTCCAAGATTGACTTGATATCAGGTTATCATGAAGCGAGAATAAAGGAAGAATATATCAACAAGACAACATTTAGAACAAGATACGAGCATTATGAATTTACAATGGTGCCATTTGGGATATCAAATGCTCCAACTGTTTTCATGTGCTTGATGAATGGAGTGTTTAGGGAATACCAGGACAATTTTGTAATTGCATTCTTGGATGATACACTCATCTACTCAAATATATAGGAATAACATGAGAAATATTTAAGAATGGTTTTGCAAGTTTTAAGAAAGCATAAATTGTATGCCAATATAAGTAAGTGCATCTTTAATCAAAAGAAGATTCACTACATGGGTAATATTATTTTTAGTTGATGGGATAAGAATTGTTCCTAAGGAGATAGAGGCCATTAGAGGATGGCCAATTCCATGCAATGTTACAGATTTTAGATCATTCATGGGTCTTGCAAGGTAGATATGAAGCTTCATCCATGCGGGGACAAAGGTAGGTGTGGTGCATATCCTTACATATCAATCAAGGAAATTTGACTTTACCCTTCTTATTTCCAACTTGATGACTAGTCGATGCATTGTCACCAACATGAACTGCAACGGTTAGTGACACAGATTGAGAAGAAACCTGAGACCACACTTCTATGACCTTGGGAATACCAAGGAAATCCTTGAGAAGGTGATCACCCTTGAAAATCCTGCAAGAATTTGGGCTTGCAATTATTATTTTTAAAGTTGACTTCACCATCAACACTCCTATCATGATGTACAAAGTATGGTTTATCGCTTCCAACATGCATGATAGTGGTTGGAATCTTTCCCTCTTTCTTACTTTTCTTCTTCTTATTCTTTCATTTCTTCTTCTTATTGCCCACCTGGTTACTAGTTGTAGAGATTTCACTAGGTGAATAAGAAGGGGAAGAAGACCCTATGGGAGAAGAAGGTGGAGGATCGACATGAGGTTGATGATCTGGGGGTGGAGTGTTTACATATGAAGCACTAGGATCATTGACGTTCACCAGGGTGGAAACAACCAAACCAACAACCCAATCGTGCGACCAACAAGAGTCAAAGTTGCAATGTAAGGTGGACCAACGTGTCCTGTAGAAGGAGAAACAAATGGTATCCCCATAAAATGGATTCCTTCATTAGTATACCCAAGGAATGATTCCATAGATACAAAATAAACCCTAAGGTCCACTAAGAAAACAAACAACATATGCTAGAAAATGTAGGAAGCAAAGAAAACAAACCAATAACTTTTGACAATGAAATTACTAGTTGGCAATGAAATCCAACATCGTAAAAACAATATGAGGAACAGGGATCGAACGGGTGGACCAGTTACATTGGAGACCTACTTAACATAATTATGCCCTGGTGCAAGTCCCCTTACGTTGAGAGTCGCAGGTGACCCTCCAAGGAGCCCAAGTGAGTTTGACCAACATCTAACCCAGGTACAATGAAGACTCTCCTTCACCGTCACCTTGTGTAAAGACCCTAAATATTATGGCCGCTAAGGTTACCAACTCACATTCATCCTACAGGAAGGTACAGTTGAAATTTGGGTCCAAAAGTATGGGTAGGATATCAAGTGCGAAATTATCCAAGAGCACTGAGAACAAGAGGACCATAAAAAGCTCCAGAGGACCCCGAACGGATTCAATATTCATGAATTTCTGAGACCAAATAAAAACATTTGATTCTCAAGAATAACCCCCAGTATACTAACGTTCCACTACGTTTGGTTAAGCCTCGGAGGAGTAATATTTTCTACTCTCCTACACATGACCTCGTGTTTAACCCCTATGTGAGAGGGGGGTCCCAACTATGCTTATACAAAAATTAGGTTTTCTCTCAATATCACAAGATTCTAAGTTGGTTTTAGTTGCTTTGGAGAGTTCACCTCATATCCTATTCCAAAGATCTACCATGATCTATTGTTGATGTACAATCCCTAAAAAGAAAGGTTGCTAGATCATTTTTATTAAGCACTTGATTTATGGTTGTTGGTTTACTCAAGGGTGCGATAGTGAAACTGATGATGTTTAAAGGACTTGACTCCAAAAAGGTGCATGGAATGATGCAATGCAATAATTAATTTTCGATGAAATCTATATAAAGCAAGGAGGGGAGTTATTTACTCATTTATAATGGGAACTAAGCACTCAACAACATGAAATCTTAATTTTCTTTTCAATGAAAGGGACAACAATGCCAAACGATGAAATGACATTTTTGCAATCTAAAAGAAAATAAATTTACTAAGCTACTTTTGAAAACACTCCAACAAAATTTTATGCTTTCTCTTTTTCTTTTCAATTAAATGGAATTTGAAAGGAATTCCTTCTATTTCTTTCTTTCAATTTACAATGTGTAATACACTGAAAATTAAATAAGTAAGAAAGAAAAGATTCTGAATTGAAAAACGCAAAACTCAAGGCTTCAAAACTAAAAAGAGTCTTCCAAATGACTGAAAAGCAATCAACACTCAAAGGAATCAAAGCAATAGTCGAAAAACAATCAAAGAGAAATTTCTCCAAACAATCTCTCAAGGAGATACCAAGGATCTATAGACTACTTGAGGAGGTCAAGGTAGACAGGTCTGGTTAGACCAATGCCACAAAAATTTCAATAAGATGAAAGATGAGTGGCATACAGAAAGAGAGGAAAAAATTTCAAGAAAAATGCAAAAAACGTCACAAAAAGAATTGTAAAATTTCCAGCAAGGAATCTAAGGAAGATCCAAGGTGGATCTAGAGTGTTGAAGATGCCACAAAAAATAGGTATGAGTGAGTTTTTGAAGGATAATTATTCAAAAGGGGTTCTCAGGATAATGGTCGCTCCCTGAAAAGGGAGACAGAGCGACCTGGTCACTCGTGAAGGGATAAAGGGTGGCCAGAAGGTATGATCGCTCCCTTATAGAGAAAAAAGTGTTACCAAAGGAGGTTGGTTTCTCTATTTACACAGGAAAATAGTGATCTAACCTGGGAAACGAAAAAATGGTGGATCTGGACGAGATATGACAGATATGAGATATGGGTTTCTTCAACTAGACTCATAAAAGAGTGGGGAAATGATTGGGATGGAACACGAGAAATTAAAATGGAATATAGATATAGAAAGAGGATTCAAAAGTTCAACAATCTAAGGAGATTAATTCATGGAGAAAAACTTCCCTAGTATGGTCGCCAATTCGTTGTAGGAATTTTGGGCCCTCCAGGAGTTGAGATCCCTTAGGTTCTACCAACTCCTTGACATGAATAAAGACATAAACTAAGGATGTTCCTAGATATCATTCATACATGAAAACAACCAAAGAAGATGAAAAACTCCTAAAGATAAAATCAATCATGCATGGATTGACAACAAATCTAATAGTGTATCATAACACATAATTATAATAATTCTCTACCAATGAATACATAAAAATATATGAACAATTGGATAGAGGGAAACATCCAGTATATCTTATATTATTCAAAGAAGCAATATTACAACTTACATATGTAGACTAAAGATATGGCCTCCTTCCAAGCTCCTTTCCCAAGTCTTGCAACCAAATTACCAAAGTAACTTTGCTATCTCTTTCCTGCTCCTTTTCCCATGAGAATGACTTGGTTTTTATAGGACTTTAGGGAGAAGGACATATAGTAATTAGGATAATATTATTTTGATAATAATGGAAGCCTTATTGAGACTAGACCTCAAGAAATCGGTGGGAAGTCTCATCCATCGAAACCAAATCCAAAAATAGGATCTTCTAGTCTTGGTCACTCCCTAGACACATAGACAGAGTGACCGATCACTCCTTGGTAGGCCAAACTGAGATACCGTCCCTTTTGGTCACCCCCTAAATGAAGGAAAAAGGTGACCAAAACTTTTGGTCACCCCCCCCCAATGAAGGAAAAACTTGACCATCCTTTTCAGTCACTCTTTTAATGAAGGAAGGGGGTGATTGAAAAGAAACTTAGTTGAAAACCCAAGGAAATATTGGTAGGTTTTAAGGGTTGAAATTAGGGATTTCTAGGGGATAATGACCTAGATATTAGGTGATATTTAGGTGATAACAACCTAATGATTAGGTGGAAAATAACATTATAACAGCAGGACCAGATCGTCTATAACGCATATTGTCAGGAGAAGATGCAGGCAATTTAGATGACAGCTTCCCCGATGCACAGTTATTTGCAGTAAGGATTGTGGATGATTACTTCTCAGACATCATACAGTTTCTAAGCATAGGCATGGCTCCATCCGAGAAGACCTTAGTGTATAATAAACAACTAGTAGTGAAAGTAGCCAATTATTAGTTGATTGCAGGGAATTTATACAAGTTGGGTGCAGATGGAATACTGAGACGTTGTGTGATGGAAAACAAAAGAAAGATGATACTTGAATAAGTGCATGATGGAATTGTTGGAGGACATTATGTAGGGAGAGAAACTCCACAAAATATTTTTTTCGTAGGGATTTGGTGGCCTATAATTCACAGAGATGTGAAGGAGTATTTTCAGTCATGTGATGTATGCCAAAGAGTGGGAAAGCCATATAGGAGGGACGAAATTCCTTTGAATCCACAGGTTACAGTGAAATCATTTGATAAATGGTACATAGACTTTGTAGGGACAATTAACCCACAAGAAAGAAGATTAGGGGTGAGGTACATCATCACTGGGATGGAGTATTTGACAATGTGGGCAAAAGCAACCCAATTACAAATTGTACTGCGAATATTGTTGCACAATTTCTATTCAAGAATGTAGTCACAAGGTTTGGATGCCCGAGCATATTACTTAGTGATTAAGGTACAAACTTTCTGAACAAGACAATTGCAACATTGACTAAGGAGTTCTAGATTCATCACCAAAAGAGTACCCCATATCACCCTTAGGCCAATGGAACCGTGGAAGATTTTAATAATATATTGGATAATTCCTTCACAAAGACTTTAAATATAGGGAGAGATGATTGGGACATAAGAGTTCCTGCAGTATTATGGGCTTATAGAAATACACGTAAGAAGATGACAGGACATACACCTTCCAGGTTGGTCTACGGGAAAGAACAAATAATTCCAATGGAGTTTATTTTTCCTAGACTGCGCATTGCAGCAATCACGAAACTATCAGACATTGGCACAATAGAGGAGAGATTGGAAAGTCTAATATAGCTTAAGGAGGATCGTTTTTTCACAAGATTCCATCAACTGGTTCAAAAATAAATAGAGAAGGATTGGCATGATCGACACATTAAACAAAATAAGTTTCAAGTCGAAGATCTGGTACTACTCTATTACAACAAGTTTATATAGCATACAGGAAAGTTTAGAATGAATTTGTTAGGATCCTATGTTATTCAACAAGTAACAAAGACATGTGTTGTGTGGTTGGAAACCTTGAATGGAGAAGTATTTGAAGGAATGGTGAATGGAGGTTGGTTGAAACTCTATGGAGATGGCCGAAAGTTTGCACAGTAATACGTGTTGTGCCTGAACACATGTATTATAGTATTTGTATCATTGTAGGCAATAAAAAGGAAGAAAATAAAATAAAAAGTAGATATAGGAAAAATAAAAAGAGCATTCGAGTACCAAGCCATAAGAAATTGCACAAAATGAATGGTAATCGAACATCAGAATACCACTGCACCAATTTAAGAGACAACACATAGAAGAGACAGACTACGAAGCATAGAGATAAAACATCAAAGAACCAATGCACAATTTGGAAATGACAATATCGTTAAAATCATTAAATCACAAAAACAATGGTTATGAGGCGGGAATGACAGGTCATAAAATCGTATCAGTGTTAAATAATAAAATCCTCTGGAAATCACGACAGATCGACACTACAAGGGAAAAATAACATGACGTATTTTGTAATCAAGATGAAATTATGCAACAACTCATCAACCATGGTGGAATATTGGAAAATTTAGTTAAGATGGGATGAGATAGGTATGGTTGAAAAAAAAGCACAATCATTAATTGTAAATCATTCTTGCATACCAGCGGGAGAGAACAGAGTGAACCAGAGAGAATTAAAGAACAAAGTTGAGCTACAACTACCATAGAACATACACAACTCCATTTAAGGAACCTATAACCCAAGATGAATGGGGAAAGATCTGTTAGTAGTACCACCAGTCCTACCTGAGGTGAGTAGGGAAGGAGATATGCTTGGAAATAATGTCGGCCTCAAGTTCGTGGATCATGACATTACCGATGAACAAGTATTTCTGGAGCTGGATAGGGAAAAATACGTGTGTTCTAAGAGTTTACCAGGTACAGGGGTTTGCATCACTTTCAATGTAATTTTTCACACATATTTGAATGGAGGAATTAATAGGTTCATGGGTTACGAAAACTCCATGCCATTAAATGAGGAGTAAATGGATTAGGATCCCACTAAAAGAAATGTTTCCTGGAAATTGGCCTCGTATATGGTTCCCAAATTGATGCTGAATGATTTTCCAAGAGGCATAGGCAAGGAGGAGCATGCTATCGGGCTCAAGAAACCTCAGCGGATTATCAACAGAGAAGACGATTACATGAAGTGGAGGCTTAATATAATTATTTCTCCTGATAAAAACAATTCCTTCACCATGTGAGACACGACCCCCGATTCCCCCGTCTGGACTTAGGTCGATATTATGCAGGAAGAGGCCTTCAAGAGGGAGAAGGAAGAAACCCTAAGGCATATTACGAGTAATCACACCAGAAAATGAAAAAGGAATGGGAGGAGAAGGCTAGGAAAGTGTTAAATAAAAAGGACGAAGTTAGGATCATGGAACAAAAGACACAAGCAACAGTCCAAAATTTATACAAGGAAATTCAAAAAGTTTCCCTAGTAGTAGAAGCTACCATGGAGGAATAAGTGCAGATGATCAGTGAAGTCATTAAGCGCTTCTGATCACAAATAGAATACTTAAAGCTACAGAGCATGTCAAGATCACCACTAGAGGTGCATGAGGGTAGAGAGAGAATGAAAACCACAACAATTGCACACATTAAGAAGATAGAGGGAGAATGTGTAAAACTATGTGAGGAGAATGCACATGTGTGGATAGAATTGATAGAAGACCCAAAGATGAAGGTTGTAGAGGCCAATCTAAGAGAACTAGCGCAAGAACATGCATAGTAGGTAGAAGAAAGGGAGGCTACACTACCACCAGTAGAGTGTATGTCAACCATTTTGGATCAGCGATAGGCACATGTAGAAGTGGAGATAATGAGGGATCAACAAAACATCCTTCAACAGAGACTAAGACCACTGCAAGAAGATGAGTGAGGATAGTTGGATAATTTTCCACGGTGTAGGGTAAAGTCAAGAAAGAAGTGATTGTAGAAAAGTACAAACTTACAAAATTGACCACGTAGGGAGCATAGGAGATAGAAACAACTGAGGTCGTGATCATCAAATATGTGGAGGTAGTAAAGGTTGCCTCTCAAAACATCCTTTTGGCATGGAAGAGAAGTAAACAAGCTAGAGTGGCTTAGGACAAGCCCCAAATGAGTGTTGGGGAGATGTTGTACATGAAGCTTTGGAAACAGTTTTGTAGTGTTGATATAATTTTAGGGAAAAATCCTAAGTAAAGGAAAAGTGCACGAAAGAAGAAGGAAATCTAGAGAGCGCGCAACTGAGGCGCATCCAGGAATACAATGTGTAGAAGGAAGAAAGTGCACAGAAGGAAGACAACGCATAGACAAAAGGATAAATCAATAAAAGAAAGAAAGAAAATAAAGCATGATATAAGGATGACAACCCAACATTCCAGGAATAGAAGAACAACAAAAAATCAATATGCATATTGAAAATCAGAAGAAAGTCGTCAAACGACTAGTTAACTGAGTTGGCCATGCATTGTAATGGAGTATTTTTGGGATGAACAGATTAGGGTTTTTCCCCTAGATTTCTACATAAATATATAATTGGTTGGGATATTAGGGATTCAGTTCAGTTATGCTAGGTTAGGTTTTGTTATGTTATATTATGTTATGTTTTTTTCTAGTTGATATTGAGTTCCATAGTTCTTGAATGTAGCAGTCCGTGGATGAGAAGAATGAATAAAGGAATGTTACAGAGATGTTACAAAATATTGTGTTGTCTATATTTATATGTTTGCTTATGAATTCTATTTTCATGCATTGTAGAATATATATGTCTTATGGGTTAAATGTGGTGCAAGGTTCATGACTGTAACATAAACAAATCTATACAATAATATGGAATATGTTCATTATAAGAATCTGAATTATAAGTAAGTTAATAATGAATAGAATAAAGTTATGTGCACAACATAATAAGGAAGAGTGACCTGAATGATTGCCTCCCATTCCCGTACTACTGTAGAAGCCTAGTTCTTGTAGTCCTAATAGATACCTCGGGTGATACTTCATCTGCGTGAGCAGGTGATGCCGGAAGATTCAGTGTCTGATGGGTTTTGCTAGTCATATATGAACTTAACCAACGCGCAACACCAACATTTCACATGTGATATGTGGAGGATCTAATTCATTGATGTATGGCATGTGATTGATATTTAAACATGTGTGATGTTGAGGAGCACCTATGATCGTTGGATGATTTGTTCTAGTGGATGTCAGTGGTTGGAGCGGATCAATGTGTGTGATGAGAAAGATTGATGATTTGATTGTTAGATCATTTTTAGAGCTTGGGATGGGTTGTTTCATTATATGATAGATAGATGATTATTAGTTGAGTTGTTTTGGTTGAGTTTTGACTCAAGTATTTACAGGAATGCCAACTTTGTTGGATTTCAATGATTGTTACAAATGAAGGGAGTTCCAATGTTATCTATTAAGGATAATATTGATTTTACATCTTATTCATTTATGGAGAGATTGATCATGGATGTGATAATCGGTGTGATGCCAAGATCTTGGTGATATTGTGCATTTGTTCCTTGTACCCAATCTTGGAGAGATGATATTCATGTTTTATTCTTCATATGAGTACTATTTTTTCTTCATATGAGTACTATTTTCTTGGAGTGTTGGCATCGAAGAAGTGTGTAGAAAACCTTACTTGGAGGTAGGTTTAAAACCTATGATGGTGAAATCAATAATTGATTCCAAGATAGAAACTAATGGGAGTAGTGTTGAGTCAGTGATAGGGTTATTAGATTCTCTCAGATAGAGGGAGTTTACCACGATGATATTTTTATTTAGGATTCTCTCATTCATAGGGAAGTGACCTAGTTGAGGTTTTTTGTAACATCCCTGTCTAGCAATACTAATTATGGGATGGGGAGCCACAACATAGGATTTCAAATTTTATCCCTCAGATACTAAGTCCCCACAATTAAAAAACTATTTAGGCCTCCCAGGAGGGACCCAAATTTAATAAAATGCATGTATATATGAAGGAAATAAGCTATATGATTCTCTCTCTCTCAAACCCATTTCCTTGAATTCTTAACTAATATTCTCACCACAAATTATTATAAGCATCTCATCCAACCATCAACAACTAAGGAGATATCTTTCACTACCCAACACAACAAAAGGAAGGCCTACCCCTTTTCTACTCAATAATCCTTAGATTACCCTTCCCTTGTAATTCTCTTCAGTGTGTAGAAAAAGTCCAATATGTTGTATGTTGTCTGAGAATCATCGACCATAATAGTACTTGGCTCTAAATCATACAAAGAGAAGTAAATGCATAGTGGGTGAAAGTTTCCTAAATTTGTCAACCTCTATGTTGACCTACAACCATCATCTTTCTTGTTCTTGAGTGATTTCTAGTTCAATAGGAAGTAGTGGTATAGGGTTATGTTCCTTTAGTTTTATAAACTGACATTATTAGTTTAGAGCCCCTAGTATAGGGGAAGATGGACTAGCTTGGTTTAGTGGTGTAAACCAAATTATCTTGTTGTATTCGTGTTTCATGTTCACCATGTAGAGGCCAAGTTGCATATTGATTAGCTGATTTCTTGGACATAGACATAACTTTCTACACAATGATCACTTGGATGTTGAGGTGTGTGTACATGTACTTATGGGTATGACTCTTGTAGAGTAGGTATGATGTTTTATCATGATGGAGGAGGATTATTTCAAAAATTTTAAGGCACTAGATTTATCGGTTTTAATTTCATAAAGAGTTGATGGGTGTTACAAAAAATGATTTTCTGGTAAAGAGGCAACATTATCTTTTGAGGTTACTCCAAAAGTGTTTTCACCTTGCTAGGAAAATGTTATGTATACTATCCCCTTATAAAATTTTTATGGAAATATGGTTGGCTCAATTTGATGGATGCTTGACCTTAGTTGCAACATTGACATGGTTCCCTTACCTAGGAGATTATTACCTTGATCAACATGAGGAATTTGGGTTATAACAATCATTGGAGAAATTTTAAACTTTCATTGGAGTAATAAGTTTACTTTATACATCAATTAAAATTTAAAATTTTATCCAATAATATTTATACATCGGAAGTCACTTCAAAATTTCATTTATGAAAAGTTTAAAAATGCTTTGATCACATCACATAAAAAGGTCAAAGTTTACCCTACTGGAATTTGTTTCAAAAGTTAAAATTGTCTCTAATCATTGTAGTGCAATTTAAACTATCACAATGAAAAGTTTAAAAATCCATTGATTGAAAGTTAAAACCAATCCAGGATCTCAGTGGCCATCCACCTTTTCTACTGAATCAATGTTTTCGAGCATGTGATTTTGATAAACCATGATATTCACCCTTTTGATGGGGAATGTAATGTAATTCCATCTCCATTTGTTAATTATAGACATCATTAGTACATGCCTATAGAATTAATGCATTGAATATCATTAGAAATATGTAGTTAAGTCTGTTTAGGCTAAAGTAGTACTGAGAGGAGTGACCTCCTAAGAAGTCTTAGTGTTTTACATGCCTATGGAATTTTGTAAACTTAGACCAGTTTATCCCACATGCATCATGGGAATTATTCTCCTCTCACTCTCTCGTATATAATCAAGGTGAAGGGGGTCCTTTGAGCATGCAATGGAGTGTGATGTAATTCTTATTGTGAATGAGTGTACTTGGAATTGCTTCTCTTCAGAGATAATTTATCACCATTCTAGCTAGTTTGTGTTATGTTATTTTATTCATTAATAGAAGTTGTGTTTCACTTATTTTTGGGTGTTCGAATATAATAATTTTCCTAAACCGTCATAATAAATACTTAATGGAATAAATAATAATAAAGAAATATATAATACAATTATCCTAAAGGGGATCATAGTAAATATATATTATGGATATTAGGGTAATTAAAGAGAATGATAAAATAAGTAATTGTAATTAATGGAGAAACCCTAAATTATAATGAATAATTAAATAAGATTGGGTTCTTTACCATGGATGGACTCTATATAAAGAGTGAAAAGGATGAGAAAATGAAATCTCTCTCCTAACACATTTCTTTGGCTAAAGCTATTGTAATATCCCTAGGTCGAACCCATTTGAAAAGGTAAATGCAAATGCACTTAAGCTGGTGAGTTGTTTGATATCATTTTTGTAAGCACCTTTCATGGCATAGTGTGCGCATGTACTGCACAGTAAAATGATGAAGTGTGCACATTCCAGGATACCACGCGCAAGAACTTAAGTTTGCGTGATTTTGAGTCCAGGGAGCCTTTGTGTATATGTTGTGTTTTATAGGCTGGTGAGCCAATTTTGTGATTATTAGGCCAGAGAGCCTAGATGTTAAAGGCCAGTGCACCTAATTTTGTATATGTCTTAGCATTAATATAAAATACATCGATGCATGTAGTCTGACCATGATAAAAGAGTATGAGGGACTAAACTCCACTAGTTAGGGAACGGGTGGGGGATAAACATTAAGGAAAAGGGCTAAGCTAGGGAGCTTAAGCCAAAAATGAATATTATATTAATATTTCTTAAATTATAAAGTATGGATAATTATTTTATCCTAATTTCTAAATATGGGGACAAGTGGGCCAAAGTAGCTCCCAACATGACAAGTGTCGAGTTGGGGACATGCATACATATTGTTGGGACTTAGTTCATCTTCCATTCATTCATCCATGATTCTTACAATCATTGAGTCATCTAGTCAATCATCCATGAGAATTCACACACCCATTGAGCTATCCTTCGTACCTTCATCATTGTACCTGATCCAGTATCCATAGCCATAATTGTTTGTGTATATGGTTAGCTTGGGATCTGGAGTGAAGAAGCGGGTTGTCAGACCCATGGGATATTGAAGAGGTGGGTTGTCAAGCCCATGAGCAATTCCTCTATGGGGGAGAGAATTGATGGGAATAGATTTCCTGAAGGTGCTAAACTGTAGCTATAGGAATCTGAGACTTCCTGTACAGCCTGTTGTTGAAGCCCGAAAAGGAAGTGGGGTAGCCAAAGGACTGTTGAGTAGAGAAGGGGCACACTTCCTGGGGCAGGACATGCATGTGGAGATTGAGGGACTGTAGGCTGTTAGTTTGAGTGGGCACCTGTGACAGAATATTTCTTGTTGTTTATGAGCCATTAGCTTGGTTAGGAATCCATTTACAAGGGTGGAGTTTAGTCCCATCTCGGGGGTGACCCACTTCTGAGAGTGATGAGTAGTGTGGTCTAAGGATGGGAGGTTCATGGAAGGTCTGCACGCAGTTGGTGATATTATTACGAAGATAAGTGTCACTTGTGTGATAAATTTACATGTTGCATTATTATTTACGAGTTTATTTTTATGGGTATTGTCTGTATATGTTGCATGTATATGTTTATTTTTATTTTAGTATGAAACCATGAATTTACATAATGTATTTGTTTGTTTGTTTTTTATATATAATGTTCTGCAATATTTCTATGTGCATATGTTTTAATTGCATGCATTTCGAAAAATTTATATGGAATAACTCAGTTGGATGTTGGGTATGTTATAGTATGTTCCGTAGAGAGAATGAAAGTGTTCTCATGTGTATCGTGGCTTGGCATGGGTGGCCGTGGACGTTACAACATGGTATCAGAGCTTCATTTTTCAACACTAAGCCTAGATAGGCCGAGCAAGTTGAGTTGAAGAGAAATTTCACAGAGGATTGATTTTGAAGTGGCCAAATTTCAAGTCACAGAGTTTCCATGGTAAATTTTAGAAGCAACGACGCAGAATTGGGAAAATCCCCAATTTCGGTTCGTAAATTCATGGGAAAATTGAGAAATTCAGCCAAGTGGGGAGATCATCTTGAGTTAATATCTGTTCTAGCAAATTCAGACCTGGAATTGGTCGAATTTGAAGTTACATTGAAGCCATGACAGATGGAGTGAGTTTTGTAATTAAAATTCTCAATTCGTGAATTGAGTGTGGAAAACTCTGTTCTAGAAATGTCAACCCACAACGATTCGTTGTTGCAGAGGTCGAATTGGTGTTAACAGGATGAAATTGAGCAAATTTCATAGTTGCAGAATGTCTATGGTGAAAAATTGGGGAAAAAGTTAGGAAAAAGCCCCAATTTCTGCAGCGAAATTCACGAGGAGATTGATGTGCATAAAAATGAGTGTGCGCAAGTGGGCACACTAAAAATGCATGTTGTGTAGTAAAAATATTGGGATATGTAAAATTGGGCATTGTGTGAAAAGATGCTGGCGTGCGGGTGCGCACACTAAAATTTGGCACCGCGCGGAAAAATGTTGGTGTGTGGGTGCACGCATTAAATTTTGGAGTCACGCAGAAAAATGTTGGTGTGCATGTGCACGCACTAAATTTAGCATTGTGCAGTGTGCATACACATAATAATGACGCACGTGGTTTGTGAAGTATTGGCAGAGTGTAGAGAAACTTTGGTATGGTGCAGCACGTAAAGTAAAATGTGTGTGGAATATGAGCGTGCGATACAAAAATTGTGTGCAATGGGTAATAGTGCAAGAACCAAAACTGTGCGTGGTGTATATTGGCGTGAGACACAAAAGTAGTGTGTGCCAGTTATTAGCGTGACAAAGAAGTGATACACAGTTGTTATAGGTGCACGAAACACGATTTACCTTGTGGTGTTATTGTGCATGCTAAATATGGGCGTACAAGTTGAAATTTGTGCACGCAAAGTCATTTGGAGGCTGAAAAACAACAGAAAACCATCGATTTTCTATGACGATTTATATCATTTGAACGTCATCTTTCTACAGTGCATTTTTGATGGCCTTAACAATGTTTTTAGCTACTCAAAAACCATGAGAACAGAGTGTGCCAAGGCACACTATGTCTTTGCAAATCAAATAAAAGAGCTCAAAGAGATATTTCTAATGGTGTAAATCGTTCGTCAAATAGAGATTTTATGAGAAAGTTACAACACAAATAGTGGAGGGTAAATTTTAAGACCCATCTAACTTCAAAGAGCCATAAATTTCTTCTTCAGAATCAGATTGAGGCGCATGAGTAGTCAATGAAAATCTATTAATCCATAGAAGACAGTACCAAATCTCAATTAAATTTATGGGCATGTTAAAAATGTTTAATATAGAAAAGAAGGTACCTATAGCATTCTAGACCAAAAACATGAATTGGCCTAGAACTTCAGTAGGTTGTAATTAGCATCCCGGAACCCAGAAAAAGGTGAAACTTGGAAAGAGTGTCGATAATATGTATATGAAGAAAAATAATTGAGATTCTATGAAAAATCCAATGGAGTAGGTGCGAAATTGCATAATTACAGCACCAAATTGCACCAAGTTGAAGAATGAATAGAAAAATTAATGGGAAATTTTCAAATAGCCATAACTTTCTTCTCAAGACTTAGAATTGAGAAAGGGAGTAGGTTTTGGGAAGGTGTTGGACAGTGGAATATAAATATCCACCCATAAAATTGATCTAGGAATTCAATTTTCGAGGAAATCAGAAGAAATAATTATGATATATATTATTGAACCAAAATCGTTCATATTTTCATGAAATTGATGAAACAGTTAGCCTGACAAAGTTTTGTTGGCTGCACATTTTGCATAATTAACAACAAATAGATCAAATCAAGATCATCATAGAGTCCATAGTAATGGAAGAGGCATAGCAGAATTACAGTCAGGAGGATGAGATTAGAGGGATGGATGTCCATTTGGACATTGAAGGAACAAACTCCAATGGACATGGAGAAGGAAGGGATGAAAACATGAACATGGTAGAGACCATTAATAATTTGCAGAAGGATTTCCAAAGCCATAAATCTAATAATGAGAGGCTTATGAGAGCCAAGGAGCAGCAAGAGGACTTCAACATGAAGTTATTGCAGAGCTTGAACATAATAGAAAATAAATTGGATAAGGAGAGTGGCTCAAGCAAACCAGGAAGTCGCAGGCCTCCTGATGAGAAAAGAACAACAAGAAGTGTTAGCATACATCACCATCACTCCCGGAGGGATTCCAATAAGAGATCAAACAAATCTCAAGTCCATCCCCTATCAGGAAGCATAAGAGTTTTGGGGTGGATGAACTGCGAGGAGAAATGAACAAAATCAAACCTCCTACATTTGATGGTGAGCACAAGAAAGATGACGATGCAGAAACATGGTTGCTAGGCATGAGAAAGTATTTTCAATTGCATAATTATTCTTCTCATGCAGAGGGAATAATTTTCATCTATTAACTCAAGGGAAAGACATCCATGTGGTAGGATCAGCTTGTGCAGGTGAAACACATTAAAGAGAAAAGTGTTACTTGGAGAGAATTCAAGAAGTATTTTGATATTAAATACTTGACTAAGAGATACTATGACAAGAAAATGAAAGATTTCTTTGAACTCAAGCTTGGGAGTATAACCATTGATGAATATGAAAGAAGGTTTTTAGAACTGCTGAAGTATGTATCTTTCATTAAGGATGAGACA
>SNQJ01S0012985.1:237524-253507 GCA_010110895.2 Picea sitchensis
CGAAAATCAAGGAGTTGCAAATGCAGCTTGAAGAACTTTTGAAGAAGGGGTATATACGCCCAAGTGTGTCACCTTGGGGTGCCCCAGTCTTTTTCATGAAGAATAAATATGGGACATTAAGATTGTGCATTGATTTCAGATAGTTGAATAAAGTGACTGTAAAGAACAAGTATCCTTTGCCAAGGATTGATGATCTTTTTGATCAATTGAAGGATGCAAAGATTTTTTTAAAGATAGATCTCAGGTCAGGATATCATCAGGTAAGGATTAAAGAGGAATATATCAGCAAGACGGTCTTCAGGACAAGGTATGGTCATTATGAGTTCACAGTGGTGCCATTTGGGTTGTCAAATGAACCAGTTGTTTTCATGTGTTTAATGAATAGTGTTTTCCAAGAATATTTAGACAAGTTTGTCATTGTCTTTTTGGATGACATCCTTGTATATTCCAAGTCACAAGAAGAGAATGAGAATCATTTGAGGATGGTGTTGCAAGTATTAAGGGAGCATCAGTTGTATGCCAAATTGAGTAAGTGCTCATTTTATTAGAAACAAATTCATTATTTGGGACATATCATTTCAAAGAATGGGATAGAAGTGGATCCTGAGAAAATAGAAGCCATTAGAGAATGGTCAGTGCCAAAGAATGTGATAGAGGTCAGATAATTCATGATCCTTGCAGAATACTACAGGAGATGCATTGAAGGATTCTCATAGATTCCACACCCAATCACTTCCTTTCAAAGAAAGGGTGTGAAGTTTCAATGGACATTGGATTGTGAAAATAGTTTCCAACACTTGAAACAATTATTAACAAGTGCTCCAATACTAAGGATTGCAGACCCAAATGAAGACTTCATTGTATGCACAGATGCATGTAAAGAAGGACTTGGTAGATTCCTCAGTCAAAATGGGTTTGCTATATGTTATGAATCAAGGAAGTTGAAGGAGCATGAAAGACACTATCCCACTCATGATTTGGAGTTGGAAGCCATAGTGCATGCCTTGAGGAAATGGAGACACTACCTCATGGGGAAAACATTTGAGCTAAGGACAGACCATAATGGTCTGAAATATTTATTTGATCAACCAAATCTAAATGCTAGGAAAAGAAGATGGTTAGAATTTCTAAGTGAATATGACTTTGATATAAAGCATATCAAGGGGAAAGAGAACAAAGTGGTTGTTGCACTCAGTAGAAGAGTGCATGAATTGCATGATACAACCATTAGCATGTATCAATCAGATTTGAAACACAAAATTATAGAGGCTGCCAAATTAGATTTGCAATACAAGAAATTAGTGGCAAAATTACAACAAGGTAATTTGCAGTAGAAAATTGAAGAATATGAGCTAGATAATGATGAAATTCTCATGTACAGGGGAAGGATTTATGTACCAAATTCCCAATAATTGAAAAATATGATATTGAGGGAAATTCATAATGTACCTTATGATAGGCACCCAAGTTATTAGAAAACTATTGCAATTGTCAAGGGCCAATATTATTGGCCAGGCATGAAGAAAGAAGTTGCAGATTTTATTCCCAAATGTTTGGAATGTCAAAAGGTAAAAGCTGAGCATAGACACCCAGCTGATTTGCTACATCCATTACCCATTACTGAGTGGAAATGGAAAGTTGTAACAATGGATTTCATCACCAAACTACCCAGAACAAACAAGCAACATGATTCTATCATGGTAGTGGTGGATAAGCTTACTAAAGCTGCCCTTTTTATTCCAGTTAAGCTCACTCACAAGGAAGCCAACATTGTTGATATTTATATGAGAGAAATAGATCAATTGCATGGCATACCCAAGACAATTGTGTTTGACAGAGATCCAAAATTTACCTCAAAATTTTGGAAGGGATTATTTAATGGATTTGGAACAAATTTGAATTTTAGCACAACCTGTCATCCAGAATCAGATGGACAAACAGAGAGGGTGAATCAAGTGATTGAAGATATGTTGAGGATGTATGTGATGGATAAACCATCAAAATGGGAATAATATCTACACTTAGTAGAGTTTTCTTATAACAATGGGTACCAAACATATCTAAAGATGAGCCCATTTGAGGCACTTTATGGCAGAAAGTGCAACACATCAGTAAGTTGGGATAACCCAACAGATTGAACAATGGTTGGGCCAAATTTTCTCAGGGAAATGGAGGAGCAAATGATAAAAATAAAACAAAATTTAAAGGTTGCCTAAGACAGGCAGAAAAGCTATGCTGATAAGGGCAGAACTCACAGGGAATTTAAAGTGGGAGACCATGTATTTTTTAAAGTGAAAGCCAACAAAAGTTGCCTGAAGTTGGGAAATTGTTCAAAGTTGGCAGCTCACTATTGTGGGCCATTTGAAATCCTAGAGAGGATTGGTCTAGTGGCTTATATGATTGCATTGCCTGCATCTATGTCTGTTCATAATGTATTCCATGTATCGTTTCTCAAGAAATATATACCTGATGCTAATCATGTTATTGATTGGAATGTGATTCAGGTGGAGCAAGAAGGCGCTTTCCAAGTGCATCAGGTATGCATTATGGACCAAAAAATCAAAAAGTTATGGAATCGATCCATAGGGATTGTAAAGGTCCAATGGACCTGGTATGGTCATGAGGATGCTACTTGGGAGCATAAGGATGCAATGCGGGAAGAATACCTGCATCTTTTTGAGGATTTTTGAAATTTTTGTTGGATGTGTGTGTACTTAATGCACTAAGGACAATGCATAAATAAGGGGAGGGGATTGTAATATCCCTAGGCCGAACCCAATTGAAAATGTAAATGTAAATGCACTTAAGTTGGTGAGATGTTTGATATAATTTTTGTATGCACCTTTCATGGTATAGTGCGCGCATGTACTGCACAGTAAAATGATGAAGTGTGCACATTCCAAGATACTACATGCATCAACTTAGGTGCGCGTGATTTTGAGGCTAGGGAACCTTTGTGTATATGTTGTGTTTTATAGGCTGGTGAGCCATTTTTGTGATTATTAGGCCAAAGAGCCTAGATGTTAAAGGCCAGTGCACCTACTTTTGTATATGTCTTAGCATTAATATAAAATACATCGTTATGCGCAGGCTGACCATGATAAAAGAGTATGGGGGACCAAACTCTACTAGTTAGGGAAAGGGTGGGGGATAAAAGTTAAGGAAAAGGGATAAGCTAGGGAGCTTAAGCTAAAAAAGAATATTATATTAATATTTCTTAAATTATAAAGTATGAATAATTATTTTATCCTAAGTTCTAAAGATGGGGACAAGTGGGCCAAAGTAGCTCCCAACATGACAAGTGTCGAGTTGGGGACATGCATACATATTCTTGGGACTTATTTCATCTTCCATTCATTCATCCGTGATTCCTCCCATCATTGAGTCATCTAGTCAATCATCCATGAGAATTCACACACCCATTGAGCTATTCTTTGTACCTTCATCACTGTACCTGATCATGTATCCATATACATACTTGTTTGTGTATCTGGTTATCTTGGGAGCTAGACTAAAGAAGCATGTTGTTAGGCCCATAGGATATTGAAGAGGCGGGTTGTCAGGCCTGTGAGAAATTCCTCTCTGGGTGAGAGAATTGTTGGGAATTGATTTCCTGAAGGTGCTAAACTGTAGCTACAGGGCTCTGAGACTTCCTATCCATCCTGTTGCTAAAGTCTAGAAAGGAAGTGGGGAAAATAAAGGATTGTTGAGCAGAGAAGGGGCACATTTCCTGGGGTGGGACAGAGATGTGGGGAATGAGGGACTGTAGGCTGTTAGTTTGAGTGGGCACCTGTGACGAAATCTTTCATGTTTTCTATGAGCCATTAGCCTGGTTAGGAATCCCTTTACCCAGGTGGAGTTTAGTCCCATCTCGGTGGTGACCCACTGCTGAGAGTGATGAGCAGTGTGTTCTAAGGCTAGGAGGTTCGAGGAAGGTATGCACATAGTTGGTGATATTATTACGAAGATAAGTGTCGACTGTGTGATAAATTAACATGATGCATTATTATTTACGTGTTTATTTTTATGGGTATTGTCTGTATATGTTGCATGCATATGTTTATTGTTATTTCAGTATGAAACCATGAATTTACATAAATTATTTTTTTGTTTATGTTTTATATACAATTTTCCGCAATATTTCTGTGTGCATATGTTTTAATTGCATGCAGCTCAAAAAAATTATGTGGCATAAATAAATTGGATGCTGGGTATGTTACAATATGTTTCGTAGAGAGAATGAAAGCGTTATCTCGTGTATCATGGCCCAACATGGGTGGACGGGGATTTTACAACTATAAAGAGGGGAAGGATAATGATTCATTTGCATGGCAGTATATTCGGACTTGGGGTGACCTGCTACTAAAGATTAGAGTAACAAGGTATGGGATTGGGTGGAGAGTCATCCCCCACTTTTTGTTGTGTTTCTCCAAGTAAAAATAAGGGTATGGATGCATTCATGAAGTCATCAGGTTGTAGGTAAGTTGGGTTCTTCAACAAAGGTAAATTCCATCCCCCTGTGAGTTGTTTAAAATTTCATTAGGGTTTACTTAATTACAAATTATAGGTTATTGGTTATTAAATTGGATAATTTATGGATTTGTCTTTGTTGGAATTTTGTGGTATTACACACGATATAGAGTGAAGGGTGTCAACCCTCAAGGCCTATGGACCTTCCCAATTATAATTTTAGATCTAAAAATATAAAACTAGATTAAAATTGAAGGCCTATAGAGAATTTGTTCCATAATCCAAGTACATATAAATATGGTGCCTCCAAGTAGATCATATTTTTCATAATGCTCAATAAAAATTGTGTAAATACATTTATAAAAAATTATTTTTAGCATCTATGTCCAAAACATTGTTGAGAACCCTCAGCACCACTTGAAATCTAGAGAACGAGTCTATTTCTATCAATGGGATAACAATCTCTTCATGAATTAAGTTCATTGTTGTCTTTATAGATTCTGTATTATTACTATTATAACTTTAAAATTGGATTTTCTAAGGATGTTGTTTTAGGTTATGAAAGAAATATTAAATTCCATAGTTTCCACATATTAATAATATATAGCTATATCCCTCAGATGGGCTACCTTCCAAATCATAAAGAACATGAGTAAACACGAGGATTTAAGGACTCCCCCCACCTGTCTCATTGATCCTTGATCCAAAAGCGAGGGAGGAGGTTCTAGGCCACTTTAGAACATTCAAGACAATGTCACATGCCTACACGATGGAGGTTGGAGCTCATAAAGTTTGGTACAGGTGATTAATTTTCCATTAACCACCTTGACGTGACTATTGAGAGATGACTTAAGGAGTAATATCGCTTGGGGGAAGCATCCTTCTTTTTTGTTATCTTTATGTGGTACATTACTGCAGGCGTGAACAATGGCTCTGGTTTCAGGTAATTAAAATCTAGGAGTCTTCATTTTTGTGCTCAACATGCCAAGACAACAAGATCGCTCAAAGAGAGGTAGGGGAGAATACATTCATGTTGGTCGACATATCTCCTCGGTCACGGGAAGTGACAATTTATACAACAAGAGGAAGTGCTCCAAGTCTCCTACACTCATCTTGGCCTCGACACACCAACAAGACAACGAACATACCTCAATGGGTTGGGGATATAAAATTGAATGGTTTGACAAAGGTGGATATATCTAGGGTACACTCTGAAATCACTCAAGGGGTGGAATTATTTAGAGATCCCAATGCAGATCTCTCCTCGAGCTTCTAGAACAACGCATTTCCTTGGCGATGGACTTTAGCACCAATCAAGATGCATCGTTTCCTCCCGTGACAGTTGGAACGTCGAAGCCCATCCTCCTTCCTCCAGGGCATAATTGAATTCAATCATTATGGTCATCAGGTTCCACACTTTAGTTATTGGTTTGGTCCATCTATTTATTATAGTTATTATTCTGGATGCCAGGATAAGATCACCATTTTTTGTTTTAGTTTTGTACATGGCAGTATTAAACAATATCTATGCTAGTATTTCCATGTGGCTCTATTACATTTTTGGTGACATAGGGAGCACAGTTTTAAAAACTCAACTAAAGGAGAGTTGGTTTCCAATCATAGAAACTCTTTCTCCAACCAATACCTATCTTTTTGTAACAACTTTTCATTGAAGGTAACTTATAGAATACTTACTTACAAAAAAAAATACAACTATATGATCACATTTACCAATAAATAATTGGAACATCGGATTTGGTCTTGGACGTATTTTTATCTTTTGACTAAAATTATATGTGTATTGTGGCACAATAGTGGATAGACTCGATTTTGATATTTTCACCTACACAAACATTGTGATACCAAATCCCATTACCATCGGTGCATCAATTGGCTTATGTTCAAATAAATCATCCATAATGCTATAATATTATATGCATAAGACATAATTTATTTAGAAGATGTGAATACTGCCAGTGAATTTAACAGACATGTTCTATAAATGACCTTAACAAATTTGTTTCCCTTCTAAAAATAATGTTTGTGAGAACCTTATAGAAGGAATCTATTCTTTCTAACAATGAAGCAAGTTTCTGTAGGAGTTATGAGCAACAGAGCAACAAATAATAACACACATAAATCATCATAAGAACACAAATATACACACAAAACTCACATAATCATTAATTTACAAAATAATGATACATCTCTCTTACATTACAATACATTTGTGAGGCCTCATAATATAGAATTGAGGTTCTCATAAAAATATGTCCAATATAGCATAACAATATCCACAACTATCTCCACAATATCTCCAATAATATATCCATCCCTAACGTCACTCATTGTCCTCAACTTTGATCATACATAGACTTCTAGAATAAGTCTACTTACATTAATAATAATTTCATCATATAATTATCACAAGTATGAATTATTCCTTCATACTCCCCCTTAATGAATACTTTTGATTCAAACCGGATATCTGAGTTGTCTTCATTTGTGTCTTTTGTATTCTGCATCACCTTTATTCTTATGAATCCTCTCTGCATCATCTTCATTCTTCTTCATCTGCATTTCTTTCTTCATTTGACATTGTCTTCCTGAGCTATATCTGAGTCAATCATATGAACTAAATCATCTTCATATCAAGGGTTTCTAGCTTACCCTTTACCTTCCCATGGATTTTATACGGATTAACCTCAACCATTCAGCTGACCACAAACTTACATCTGACATTACAAAGTGGTTTTGGGGTTACCATGAACCAATAAAATGACTCAAATCAATGACTCAATAAACTGACAACTCTTTCTTAAACATGTACAACTCACTTTAATGACAACTAACCTTTGGGGGACCAACTAACTCATGAAATTTATATGGGAGATATTGTCGTACATTTGAAAACTTCAACCTGCAAAATACTTTCAACATGAACATAACATTTTTCCATTCAGGGGCATCTATCCATCCACATTGTACTTGTATATGAGGCTTTGAAATTTATTTGTTCCAACACTTTTGATTATCATGATTTTTAAGACCACAAATACTGCATGGATATAAATTCCAACATTTTTCTTTGGCATGTCCTGTTCTTCCACACTGACTGCAACATTCTTTCTTCTCCTACTCATGCTTTTTTACTTGGTTGTAAGTTGTGGTTATTGCACCAGGTTCATTGCTTCTGTAGATGATTCATTTGTTGTCAATGATTTTTCTTTCACAAATTTTATGTCACCATTTCTTGTGTTGCCTTCATAACCAAGGCCTTCATTTCTTGGTCTTACATATACTTGTATGGGATTTTGGATACCTTGAGAATTCTTTCCTAAACCTTTACCATCATAGCCCATTTTATTCATAAGTTTTGAACCTATTCCTTTAGTATGTTTTTCAAAGAAACCTATTTGATCATCATGATCATCTTTTGAAGCATCATCATTTTGTGTATCAAAATAAGAGAGAGACATATGTGCATCAACTCTATTATTATCAACCAAATAAAAAAAACTAGCTATAGTGTCACTTGTATCACAAACTACATCATTCTTCTGAGGTAGATCACCTGTATCACACATTGCATCAATCTTTACTTTTTCTTGTTGTAGTTGTTTTACTTGATTTGCAAGCGCAATCAATACATTGTCCTTTGCCATTAATTCTTGTTGTAGTGATTCAATCAATTTGTCCTTTTGATCTTCAATTTTGAAAACATCATCCATAAATTTATCTAATGATGTCAATTTTTCTTCTAAAGTGTCAATGTTTTGTGTAGGAGAACAAACAAATTCATGGTATAGTACATTATCCCATGTCCTGAACTCTGCAACTTTGCCAATTATTGATTGATTTTTTTGGTGTAATCTATCTATTTCTTGCAAAGCATCTTCAAGGTATTTTTGTAATAATTCAATTTCTTGATTAGTTGTTTGAATTATTTTTCCTCCTTTGCCCATTATGAATTGTGGAATTACGCTCACTTGTAATCACACTCGCTTGCCTTAGTGATTCACACTTACTTGTAATCATCCTCACTTGTCAAGAAGTATCACAAAAAATTAGGTGTCGGGTACAACCGATCATGCACCCTTTTTTTCAAACAACAACAATAATATTTGGGTGTCGGGTACCACCGAACATACACCCAAAAAGTTCCACTATAGAAACACTTGAAACTTTGTTCTCAAATAGAAACTTTTACAAGACTTCAATGAAAGTTTCACCTTTAGCTTCAATGACGTGCTTTGATTTTTGACTCCTTAACTTTAACATCACTTAAAATTTTGACTCATTACACCCAAAATATTCTAATCACACTTGCATTTGATGCTCAATATTTGACTTGATTCAACACAATCAATTTTCCAAGATTTCATAACATAAGCAAGACTTCAACTCTTGACCTTAACGATTCTCATACAATGACTTAACTSAAAATTCACCTATTTACATCAATAACTTGACTTCAACAAGACTAACTTTTAACCCACATTTGAACTTGACTTTGACTCAATAAATCACCCTTTCATAACTTTACATTAATTCACTCTCAACAAGACTATACTCTCAACCCTTATAACCTATTTTAAGAAAACTTGAATTATTGTAACTTTGACTTTAAACCACATGCATTGTAGCCTTTATCTTTGAGTCTATTCATCATGTCTTCATTATAATTTATCTGATACCTTTTACTGTGATTTTTTTGTCCGCTCAATTCTCAAACAACTTTCACATCATGGAATGTCATTAATTCCTTCTTCAACCCTGCAAGTTCCTTCAACAATGGTAGCAATTTCTTCCCACACATGAGCACACTAAAGTCGTGCCTCCAACAAATATTCTCCAATGCATTAGCTGGAGATTGTCCCAAGGAAATATACTGAATGTATGCAACGTTCTTTGATGGATAATGGATTCACCAAATTCACCAAAGTGCGCCTTAAATAAATTGTTCTCTCAACAATTCAAACTGGAGAATATACTATTGCTTGGACCTGTTTAAAACAACCCGTGAAGCATGCAAATTCCACCAATATTCACACAAGTATATATATTAAATGATCAATCCATTTACTAATACGAAGTGAGAGAAAATTAATATAGAAAATTATTACTCTCATTTCTCTCAATCCCAAAGAGCATAATCATGTGTGCTTGTCATGTTGGTGTTGTTGCCTTTTACAGTCAAAACCAGTTCCTTTTCTCAAGTGTCTTACTACAATTCTGCAACAAAAAATGATGGGCAGAGAGATTCAAATGACGGTGAATTCTCCCCCCTATGGAGAAATGGGAAGAGTGGTTTCGCACTTTGTTGAAACTCTGATCCAGGTGGATATTGGTGGCCACCCACCTATTCCAACTAGCTCCTTGTGTCCATTTTTGTTCAACACATTCTAATGTACTATTTTGTAATTCTGGGTTCTACATTTATGGGGATGTATGAAGCCCCACACATCCTCCAGGTGGATACGAGTGGCCTCTCGCCTAATCCAACTGGCTTATTTTGTATGTTTTCATGTCATCACATCTTGTTGTACTTCCAGGGCCGTTTTGGCGCCCTAAACGTTGTTTTTTTGGCTCGCCATAGTCAAACTGTAGACAAAGTCAGATTTTGATGGCCGAATGTGTAGCTCTCTGAAAGAAATTTGCAACAGGCTATCACATGCCTAAAACATAGGTCGTATGAAAATATTACGACCCTTGGAAATTGAGGTACCAAATTACACCAACTTACCCATAGGGCCCACATGACTTTTGGCGTTTCACCTTCTAGGGTTAGGTTTTTCGATGTCTAGTGTTTTGGCATTCATGAGTAATATCAAAAAGGCCTCTGTAGCCTCATTTTAATCCATTTTTCTTAGACAAATGAGCATAGTAGCCACATCTCTTCTCAAATATAGCTACCACCATTCGAGCAAGTGTTTCAGTTTTGCAGTTTTATAGTTTCAGCCTATTTCATTATTTAATAGAAGATATTATTCACTGGATATTTTTTTATTCTTCATATCTCTGTGTTTATTGTATTTGGTCTATTAATTAGTTCGTTCCTCTCCTAAATCCGGATCAGTGGTATCATAGCGGTCTCCTCTTCATTTTTTTTCTTCGTGCATGTCCTCGACAAGATATGGGTACAATAAGTTGGGACTCGAACCAATCGAGCCATTACAATATCAGCCTCACCAAGCCTAACAACAACCCATGGGGGATGAAAAGAAATATGATGGAGTAATAGATCCTATTAAAATTATTCTGAAGGAAGCCCTCACAAGACAAAGGAACTAAATGATGCACAACTTCACGCATATCCTTTGACGACTGCCCACAGGAGAAGCATCTTCATCAAGCTGCCATGCAACCCCCTTCAAGGTACCGGTAAATTTTTATATTCCATTATTTGAAGGACTGATAGATGAAGATGTTGTAGATAAATGGTTGAATCTATGTGAAGTATATTTTTTAGTCCACAATTTTTCTGATACGGAAAAGATCACTTTTTCACTCCTCAAGGTTGTTTCCCATGTTAAAGACTGGTAGGATACTTACTTTGAGAAAAGGGCCATGGAGGAATATACAATGTTTTTGGTGTCCCATACATGGTATTCCTTCCAGGATTCCATTAAAGAAAAATACTACCTTGTTGGAAGCTACGAGGATTAGTACACTAGATGGACCACCCTACGTCAAGAAAGGAACCAGATAGTACCAGATTTCACCAATATTTTCCATAACCTACGCACCAAATTGGGTATCAAAGACTCTGAGTGTCACCTGGTGCTCAAATACCATGGTTGTTTGCATAGAAACATTCAAACAAAAATGGAGTTCCTGGACATTGCCTCATTGGGCACGACTTATAGATACATTGTCAAGATCGAGCAGAAATTTAAGAAAAAACGACGAGAGTTTGGATATGCAAACCCCTCACAGCTAAAGTAGGGAAAAGGTAGCTCCAACCCACATAGTAAGGGACCAAGTTGATATGGTCTCCCTCAGGACAACCAGTCCAAGCTGCAACACAAGAAGGGAAATGAGAAGGTGAAGAAGGACACAGGAAAATAGCGTGAGTACCATAAAAGTCCTTGGCACAACACCAAAGAATGTCGCTCCAAGAAGTCCCTCATGGTTGAGTTGAAGGCTTCCAAGTTAGAGGTCAATTATTACTCTGAGTCAAATCCTAAAGGAGGGAAGCAGATTATCGATGTTTAACCCAGTTCCACTATCGTTACCAACAAATTCTGGTTGAGAAAACTAGAAGAACCAGATGAAGGGGAATGCCTCTTTCACTCACAGATGTGGGTCAAGGGGACTCCAATTCATTTCATTGTCGACAATGGAAGTCATAAGAAATGGATTTTATTAGAGGTCTCCAAGCAGCTGAACTTGCCAATGACACTGCACCTACATCCCTACACCATCGGTTGGCTTCTCCAAGGAAGGGATCTTTGTGTCAGCCAACAGTGTCCTCTGCCCTACGACATCAAGCCTTTCAAATATGAGGTACTATGTGATATTTCTCCCCTTGAAGTTTGTGATGTTCTTTCAGGAAAACCATATTTGTGGAAGTGTAATGCTATGTATGAGTCTAGAACTCCTAGTGTTATTATTACTTTGGGTAGACAATTGTATAGGATCCCAGAGGTAGCGCCGCCTACTTCTATTTATTTAATCTCTGCTAAGCAATGTAGTAAGGTCATTTCACAAACCAAGAAGTTCGTCTTCTTTGTGATTCGTACTCACAGTAAGCAGAAGGTCATCTCCACATCCGTGGCCTCTATATATCACCTCTCTTTGTAGTAGAAGCAAGTGGACAAGATCATGTAATAATACAAAGACATATTCGCCTCACTTACAGGGGTACTAACACACTGCCAAGTCAAGCATCCAATTGATATGACCGCCGATGAACCTCTACCTAATGGACCAGTCTATTAGTGCTCGTTGATGGAGAATGGAGAAATCAGGAGTTAGATCCAAGAGCTTCCTCAAAAGGGGTACATTAGACCCAACTCCTCCCTTTGCAGAAGCCCGATTGTACTGGTGCAGAAGAAGGATGGGACTTAACAACTTTACATTGATTACAGAGCCTTAAAAAAAGAACAGTCAGGAATCGCTACCCCATTCTTAGGATTGATGACCTTCTTGACCAACTCAAGGGGGGAAATTTCTTCAGCAAGATTGACCTAAATTCTGGATACCACTAGGTTCCCATCGAACCAACTGATGTATGGAAGACAACCTTCAAGTCTAAAGAAGGTCTCTACGAATGGCTAGTCATGCCCTTTGGCTTAACAAATGCACCAACTAATTTCATGAGGTTGATGGATGATGTATTGATACCCTTCACAAAATCCTTTGTGGTAGTGTATTTGGATGATATTATCATCTTCAGCAGAATGTGGGAGGATCACATGCAACATATTTAACATGTTTTGAGCACTATGCGACAATGCAAGATTTATGCCAACTTGGAAATATGCTCTTATGCATGAAAAAGGTCCAATACTTGGGCTACATTGTTGATGAGCATGGGGTACATGTTGATCCAGCTAAGATCCAAGTCATCCATGATTGGCCAACCTTGACCTCACTAACCGAGATTCGAAGCTTTTGGGGACTATCCAACTTCTACCAATGGTTCGTGTTGGGATTCTCCCATTTTGCATGGGCCCTCAACCAGGTGACCAAGGGCAGTGGTAGGTCCAAGTTTGTGTGGGGTAGTGAGTAGCAATTATCATTCGATGATATGAAGCATCACTTGTGCTCAACTCCAGTACTCTCCTTTCCCGATCTGCAACAACCATTCTAGATTGAGATTGATGCATATGACTATGTTGTGGGTTCAGTTCTCACTCGACATGGGCATCTGGTGGCATACCATAGTGAGACACTCTCCAATATTTTCCAGAAATATCCCACCTATGAAAAGGAAATTTATTCCATTGTACAAGCCTGTCATCAATGGAAAAATTGCATTCTAGGGAAAGAGGCGATCATACACATTGATCACAAGCCTCTGCAATTCATACAGACATAGGGGAAATTGTAGAATGACCACCATCAGAAGTGGCCCACCTACCTGCAGAAGTTCCATCTCAACATCAAGTATAAGATAGGTTTCTCTAATCATGTCACTGACTGCCTCAGTTGTCCTCCCGTGGCTACACTCACCAATGTGCTTCTTTCCCATGGACATGAAGCATCTGAGTAGCCCTGACTTTATCAGCAATATCCAGACTTCACCACCACATATTAGCTCTTGGGTATAGGTGAAATTGTCACTGAATTTCACATTCAGGATGGAATCTTATGCCACTTGGGCCATCTTTGTGTTCCTACAAGCGAGTGTGCAAATATAATTTGGGAAGCCCACTACAGTTGGGTGACAGGACATTTTGGCATAGAGAAAACTATGATCATTCTTCATAAACATTTTTATTGTCCAAAACATCGACAGGACGTCAAAAAGTATATCATATCTTGCACTACCTATGCCATTTCCAAGCCATCCAGCAAGAAGAAAAGGCTTATACACCCCTCTTCCTATTCCTGAGAAGCCTTGGTAATCCATCTTAATGGATTACATTTATGGCTTGCCATCCACCAAGCAAGGAAATGACTGCGTGTTTGTGGTTGTTGATCATTTTTTGAAGATGTCCATCCTCACAGCCTATAAGAAGAATGTCACAGTGGCAGATACTGCCAAGATATTCTCTGAATGAGTGTGGGTCCACTTTGGGATTCCACCAACCATCATCTCTGACCGAGACAATAGGTTCCTCAACACCTTTTGGTCGAGTCTCTAGTCTTTGTTGGACACCAATATTACACAATCCACTGCTTTCCACCCCCAAACTGATGGCCAAACAAAGGTCGTCAATCAAATGATTTTCACATCCTTCACATGTACAATTCTAAGCATCCACGTACATGGGATGAGAGTCTCCCATATTTCCAACACAATTACAACATGGCTCTCCATGGTTCCACCATCCATAGCCCATTTCAGGTGGGTCTAGGATTCCAACCCTTGGGACCCATTGATGTCACACTTCCTCTTACCACTGCACATATAGACTCCTCCCCTGACTATTTTGTAGTTGACAAAGCCACCAGATTCATTGAGAGGATTCAACACATCCGCCAATAGGTCCAGGAAATTTTGCATAAATCCAATGCTAAGTACAAGAAATGCCATGATCAACACAAGGTACCACACTAGTTTTAGGTTGACGACAAAGTTTGGTTACATTTGCAGAAGGATCATCTCACCGAGCCCCACCAGAATCTTTTTCCACTTCGTTATGGGACTTACACTATCACCAAGACCGTGGGTAGAAATGATTTTGAGCTCAACACTCCACCCTTCCTTGGTCTGCATCCAATATTCAATGTGGACCTCCTTCAGCCATATTTTCCCCCATTATTGGACATCTCCGAGATCACAGAACAACTGATACCAACATATCTCAACCCTGACTGCATGGAACAAGCATCCACTGATCAGATAGTGGACACATAGGTCAAGGGCACTCGCCAGCAATAGATCCATCTTTATTAGGTTTTCAAGGCATGACAACTCCTACACCAAGGCAAGTGCCTCACTCAGGGACAAATCTAGCAGAAGTTTCCTCACCTGATAGGGGAACTCAACGCAATGGAGACCATTTCTTCCTAAGGGGGGGGATTGATCCAAGTGAATATTGGTGGCCACCCACCCATTCCAATTGGCTCCTTGTGTCCATTTTTGTTCTACACATTCTACTGTACTACTTTGTAATTGTGGGTTCTACACTTATGGGGTTGTCTGAATCTCCACACATCCTCCAGGTTGATACGGGTGGCCTCTCACCTAATCCAACTAGCTTATTTTGTGTGTTTTCATGTAAACATATATTTTTGTACTTCCAGGGTTGTTTTGGGTCTCTAAACGTTTTTTTTATCACCATAGTCAAATTATAGACAAATTCAAATTTTTATGGTGAAATGTGTAGTTCTCTAAAATCCCTTTCCAACGGGCTATCACACGCCTAAAACAGAGGTCGTATGCAAAAGTTACGACCCTTGGAAGTTGAGGCACCAAATTACACCAACTTACCCATAGGGCCCATAGGATTTTTGGTGTTTCACCTTCTAGGGTTAGGATTTTGGATGTCTAGGGTTTTGGAATTCATGAGTAATATCAAAAAGGCCTTTGGAGCCTTATTTTAATCCATTATTCTCAGACGAATGTGCGTAGTAGACCACATCTCTTCTCAGAGATAACCACCACCATTCGAGCAAGTGCTTCAGTTATGCAATTTTACAGTTTCAACCTATTTCATTATTTAATAGAATATATTGTTCATTGGATAATTGTGTTATTCTTCATATCTCTGTGTTTATTGTATTCAGTCTGTTAATCAGTTCGTTCCTCTCCTAAATCCATATCAAGCTCTGACATGACGGATTTGTGGATTAAATGGCACAAAATCCATTTTGTCACAGGCAGAGGCACAATCTGA
>SNQJ01S0012986.1:0-11558 GCA_010110895.2 Picea sitchensis
GTTATTTATCCCAACATTTTGGTCATATAATGTTTCTGCGTTGAGAATCAGTTATTTTATCCCAGCATTTTTGGTCATATAATGGTTCTGCATTTTGTGAAATTTACTCTGCGTTGGGTTAAATTTTTCCCTACTGAGATACTATGAGACTTCCCTGCCCTCAGGGTTAAACTTCCCTGCGGTGCTATCATGACATTTCCTGCGCTGGAAACCCTTGACCTACTTTTGTTGTTTTCTGATTGTGGGGGCACGACACCGTGCATTGTCATCACTGTTGGGTAAGGGCGTGTTTACCTTGCTGGGGTTGTTTTTATTTATTTGATGTGGGTGCTTCCATCTGTGGATGGGGCGTTTTATATTAGCGAACATTCCAGCGATAAACCGATCTATCTTACCCTTCAAAGAACCAGCCACAGGCCTATTTGGAAGCGTACTCCTGCTGGGCGAGATTACTGTTTACGGCGTGTTTTACCAGGTGGGATAAGCAATTAAAGGGATTGCCAATTGAATTAATTTATATTATATTATTATGATATTAAGGCCAATGTTTAGAGAGATTACCAAATATTTTATTCTTTTCATTACTGCGATGTCAAATATTTAAAAGAAATGCCTTATTGGATTCGTTGATACTGTATTGATTTAATGGAATAATTGAATTAGCATAATAAGGTAACTTACAATACTTGTAAAGGTACAGCTTATAACTTATACAGTAAAAGAAAATAAATGTTAACGAGACTCCATATTCCTGCTTACGACGTGTTTCCACTGTAAGGGATAAGCAATTAAAGGATTGCCACTGAATAATGCCATTATTATGATAAGGAGGTCAATGTTTAGAGAGATTACCAAATATTTTATTCTTTTCATTACTGCGATGTCAAATATTTAAAAGGAATGCCTTATTGGATTCGTTGATACTGTAATGATTTAATGGAATAATTGAATTAACATAATAAGGTAACTTACAATACTTGTAAAGGTACATCTTATAACTTATACAGTAAAAGAAAATAAATGTTAACGAGACTCCATATTCCAGTTACGCTCCATTATTATAATATTAAATGTTTTATAATCACAAGAATGGTATAAGAACGGTTTTAGTCATAGTGTAAATTAAATTTTAGTAGTATGAATGTTTTAAGATTTTGCAAGAGCTGTTTTAATTATAGTGTATCGATTAAATTTTAGTATAATAACGTAGATAAGGCGAGCGACCTGAATGGATCGGCCCTGGCCCACTGTCATCTCTGCACGATCCTTGACTGGCAGCGTGTCTAAATGATTAACCCTGTGGTGAACAACTTTTTGCTGCCTGATGGAGTAGCCTGGCGACCCTCACTCCTTGAACGCTGACCTGTAATGAACCACGGCCACCAGAATGCCGAATTAGGGACAGTAAATACTACACGTATCAATCCTATTGTTTTAATTTCAACGTGCGTCACTAATTAATGTCTTGCCGCTTCAGTTAAACTCCCTGATTTTGGTTGCGCGTGACGGTAGTATCATTTACCGTAGTTCAGTAGATTTCCATTACTGTTTTTCTTTAATAACAGTTGCCGTCTTCCCTCACTGTTGTCCACTAATAATTGGTTGTCATCTTCCATTAATTGTTTGCATTAATAAACGCAATTAATTGCCTTAATAATTGTCGTGCCGCCTTCCTTGACTACCTGCCATCTTCCTTATGCCATAACGTGATATCTCTACCAGATTTTAATTCATCCTTCCGTATTGTTGTTCAATGATAGCCTTAGGTTAAATTAATAATGGCTTGAGCGAGGTCAATATGGCCAGAAATTATTGCGATTTGTTTTTATAAAAAGAAGCATCGCCCACCCTCCCTTTTTACTTGGTTGATCGTTATAAATTCCCTTGGAGTCATTAACCCTAATTTCCTCCTTTATTTCGAATAATTGAGGCGTGAACCCCTTTATTTTAAATGCAATTGAAATGTTGTGTAAATGATTATCTCGACATGGTCAAAAGACATAAATAATGTATTTCATATTATTAATATGGGTTCACATATTATCGCTATAATGGGTTGTCAGCCATATTCATAACAGGCATTCATTGATTAATCGTTTTAAGGTTATTCGTTTTATGCATATAAGTCGATATTGTTTAATATGGGTTAAAGACGCAATGTTTGCTTAATGACAATGATAATGCTCATTATATGGCATTGATGAGTATTAGATTAAATGCTATAGTGATATTACAAAGCAAATGTCATTGTGGTAGAATTACAACGTGGAGAATTAGTTTAATGAAATAGCAATTATCATTAATTGAATGCGTGTTACAGAGTCGCTGATGATAATGACGGTTTAGAATCGCCAGATTGATGCTTGAATATCAATATTGTTGCCCTTGCTTAACTACATTATTAATAATTGAGTAATCAATGGTAATTCAGGTTTATTTTGCAATATTTATTGTTTGTTAAATTGCAAGGATTAGATGCGATAAATATCAATATTGTTTGCTCTACTTTAATCGCATTATCAATAATTGCGAATTACAATGGGAATTGCGCTTATTTCGCAATAATATTGTTGCCGCGGTTGCACAGCACGAGTAATAGATTAAATGCCTGGGGGATATCATAATTTGAATGTTAATGTTGGCAATGGCAGGAGGAATAATAGTTCGATTGCCATAGAATATTATTAATGGAATTTCATGTTGATAGAAATGCAATGAATAGTAATTGTTACTCATGGTGTAGTTCTGATATTGCTATTGTTTAATGGAAAGTTGATACTAGTTGAAGTGCCATGCTAAGTAGTGGATTTAATCGCCATATTCATATTAGTGATGAACTGCCAGTTAATCGCTCCGATGGTACATAATTTTATTATTTGAATGATTAATGTGGATTGAATCAAATGTTGAAGTAAATGTTCCAATTGCAATGTTAATAGGATGCATAGGTTGGCAGTTAAATCATGTTAACTTCCAATGCGAGACGACGTTTAATAATACTATTGTTTGTAGTCAATGTTAAGTGTTAATAATTGAGATGTTGAAGATGACGTTGGATTTGTCATGCTACTGATGTTAAATGGAATGCCAATGGCGTAAGCTTAGTGCTACCGCTTGTCCCCGATTTGCAGGTAATCGGTGGTATTGTACGGCGAGTATACCTGGCCTGGCAGATATGGTCTTCCTTTGTAGCCAGTGTTTTGGTTCCAGGTGTAATCCGTAGGTTGATCCTGCGTCGCATCAAGAGTCTCGCCGCTTAAAGCACAGCCTTACCCCCGCTACTCTGAGTCGCGATCAAGAGTCTCGTCATTAGCGCACGCCCACCATCGCCAATTTACCGACGGATTCTTTCACCGCGGACCGCATCGCCTAACCCCCGATATGTCTCGCCTATAGCTCATGCCCGGCCCTTCGCTCGGCGCTGTTTCGTCGTTGTTATGCCATGTCTGGGTCGCCTGATTGTGTCCGGTCGATTTAGCGCCCCGCTGGTTCGAGGTTGTCAATATGAGTCTAGGGGATGTTTTTCTACACACGCCATTACCAATCGGTGAACAAAAAAAAAACTTTCACCGCTTGATCGGCGATTTCTTAGCCCGAGGGTCGCTACATAGTGGTATCGCAGCCTGCCGCCCGCGACCGAAGTCTACCGCCGCTTTCGTTGATATGAAAGCGGGTTTTATTTTTATACCGTTGCTACTGAGTTGATTGTGTATGGAAGGTAACCATGGTTAGAGGACGAAGCGTGACGACGGTGCTAGTGCGGAGGAGGCGTAGACGCTTCCGCTGAAGATCCACTGAGGGGTCTAACCTCCTGTGGAGGCGAAAGCGTTCTCGCGTGAACATATCGCTTGGCATGTTGTGGGGATGATGAGATCCTTCCAAAGGACGTCAGAGGCATTGATAAACTTCCTGGATCGAGATAAGGGAAGAGCATATGTACCGAATGAGGTTTTATAGCATGCTCCAGCTGGTAGTAGTATACAAAGAGAACTCAAGAAAGTAAATTTTCTCAAGTTCTGGGGTGCCACAGACGGCTTAGCTGCCGAGGCATGGTTGGAGAATATGGCTATGTGCTTTGTAATTTCATCGAGATTATACCTCCAACATGAAGAACCGGGTGATGGTGGCCTTCAACCGGCTGGTTCTTCTATGGTGGAAGACGCCCCGCCGCAGCTGAACATGGTCAGGAAGATGTGTCAGGGGAGTTGTTCGAGGAACGGTTCGAGAGAGGTACCTTTTCGGACGACCATTGAGCTACTAACGAAGTTCAACGTTACTCTATTGCTGAGGTCGTGACAGCGTCTCGAAAGTGTCGAGGCACGCTTTCATGAGTCATTTATGCTCCGCGACTTTAACACGTAGAAGCTCGCTAAGGTCAACAGTTTGTGTTTGTCTTAATGTTAGCTATACCAAGATAGGGATCTTGATGCTCAAACCTGCACTATCGCCGTCCAAAAGGCCTCAGCCGCAGGGAGGAGCTTTTCAAATGAGTAAGCTCCATCAGATCACCGAGACCCACAGTATGTAGTTCATCGGGCGCTGACATCGACACCAACAGACACGCCGACATCGCGGTTTCGTGAGGAGATCCATCGCCACTACACTCAGACGACTAATCACCAAAATAGCCGACACCTTTATCGATAACACCGCCATATTGTCGCTAATAGCTACTTAGGCCCGCTCGCCAGAACAAAATCAGATTTCGTGTCGGCATTCTCTTCTTACCGGGTACCAGACTATTGGGCCGAAGAAGGCGCCGACGGGGAGCCGACTACCAAGTGATCAGTTCCGCGGAGAGAGGGCCAGAAGGCCCGGATTCCAGCTCTGGACCGCCATCAGGAGATCTCGGCAAGGCCCATCGATTCATGAATAAATCACAGCAGAAAGCACCAAATGACTATGCTCGACGACGGGTACTATCACACTGCATTCCTGTTTTGATAGACCCCGGAGCTACCGAAGCCATTTCCGTGCGGCGCTTAAAAGGATTAAGGTAAAGGCAAATGAACAGGACGAGTTTAATAGAGATGTATTTCGAGCCAAATGGTTGTTGAGGAGGTTACCGGCCTCTTTAACCTCGAGTATTTTATCACGAGTCAACTTGTACGCCACGCATCCTAGGGTCTTAAGGGACGCCGGACGGTGATGGATTGGTTGGAGACGCATGAGTTGATTCTCAACTGTAAGACGAAGTGGTGGAGCTTGGTGGATGATGAAGGACAAAAATGTAGGATTGTAGGAAGAAACCAGGAGTTTCTACCGCTTTTTCTCTCTCATAGCTATTGAAGAGTATTAAGGTAAAACTTTATGCAATCCTCAATAAACTAAAAGGGAGAAGCATAATCTAGAACACCTTCCTATGGTGAAGGAGTCATGACGCCCAGGAGCGTTCGACCGAAAGGAACCGATTATAGACCTAAACCGAACCCAACCGGATAGCAAGAACTTTATCGGATGTCGTAATCGAGTTGAAAGAGTTGGAGAATGCAACCGGTTGAGTTACCGGACTGGGACCGATACTTTGTGTCACCGCGGGTACCCGCCATTTTCATACGAAGAAGGACGGATCGTGGAGGTTTTGTATCACTACCGCCAACTAAACAAGGCGACGATCAAGAATCAATATCTCTTACCTAGAATTGACGATCTAATCGATCAAATGAAGGGATACCTGTTCTCCAAGATCGATTTGCGATCTGAATATCACCAGCTACGGATCAAGGAGGATGACATCCCTAAGACCGCCTTTTAAGACGACATTTGGACATTACAAGCATCGCTTTTATTCGGCTCAGACCGACAAACGCCACTGTGGGTATTCATGTTTGATGAGTGGGGTGTTCGGCGAATACTTGGACAAGTTCGCCCAAGTATTCATTGACGCTATTTTGATTTACTCTCCACCTGACGATGGAAGAGCATGATGAGCATTTGAGCTTGGTACTACAATGTTTACCGAGAAACACAAAATTGTAGCAGTTGTCCAAATGCTCTTTTACCAATCGAATTCACTACTTAGGCACGTCATCTCCGACGAGGGTATCGCCATGAATCCAGCCTGGGCGTTGAGGCTATTACGCAATGGCCTGCGCAACGAATGTCACGGCGCGTAGTTTTAAGCGGTTTAATGGATACCATCGACGACAATGGTGGGTTTTCGAAGATGCGAACCATCACGAATTTAAGAAAACAAGAAGCTTTTGGATCGAGAAATGCGCGAAGCATTTCTCGGAGAGGCTTAGAGTTGTTGACAAATCGCCGACAATAAAGGTCCCCCTGACATGGATGAGGACTTTCTGGTATGCACCGACGCATCCAAAAAAAATTTAGGTGGAGTCTTGATGCAAGACCGACGAGTGATCGATGCTACCGAGGAAGCCGGAGAAGGCATGAGGAGAACTACGCGACGCGCGATTTAAGTTATTAGCCATCGATATGCCTTGAAGGCTTGGAGACACTACCTATTGGATGAAATTTGAATTAAAGACGATCATTGTGGACTACAACACAAATTTACACAAAGCGACCTGAACACACAACAACAACGTTGGTCTCAATTGCTGTTAGCAAATAATGCATTTCGAGATTACTTACATAAAGGAACAGTGAACCGAAGGGCGATGCTTTGAGTCTGAGGCCACACATCTTTTCGATGTTACCGCCTGCACAACCTACGCGGAGAATATTCTCACCTTAAGGCCAAGTGATGTGGATGACTGGCACATAGAAGTCAAGGATTTTATCTGACAAAATACGCCATGATGGTACCATCGCTATGAGGGATATTCACTTGATGGCTACGGTTTATTGAGGTTTGTGCGGTCGGATTTACGCATCACTTAACGGCGACGAAGCTGAGATGTTGATCTCGAAGCGAAAGCCTTTACAGAGCGCTTTGCGATCGCCAATCTCGAGTTACGAAGATGAGGGAATACCTCAAACCATTATTCTTTGGAAGGAATGAAGGCCGACATAGTCAACTCCTGGGTGAGCTAGATGTCTCTCAGAGTGTTAGCGGCAGTAATGAACATAGACACACGACAGGATTACTTGAACCACATGCCATTCCTCGGAATCAAATGGGAGGTTATATCGATGAATATTGTTGGGTTGCCAACGGGACGCTGGCGAGGCATGATTCAATTTTTTGTAGTAGTAGACAATCTAACGAAGAGTGCTCAATTTATTCTCACAGGCGACGTGACGATCGTGCACCCTCGGACATAGCGAGTTTTCATCACAGATTGTGAGGTCGCATGGCGCAGTTTTAAGAGTATTATATCCGATTGAGGATCTGTGTTTACATGACGATTTTGGAAAAGTTTCCAGCAGGCCTTGGGAACTCAAATTAACTTTAGTAATGCATATCAACCAGAGACTGACAGACAGAACGCGACAAAACCAAAACCTGGAAGACATGTTGCACATGTAAGTGATGGACCAACAAAAGCGCTGGGAGGAATTCTGGCCTCTAGTAGAATTTGCTGCATAACAACAAGTATCAAAGCACCATTAAGATGGCTTTTTCCTTTATGGGCTTAATCGTGCCTGGACACATTGAGTTGGGATCAGCTTTGAGGATAGGGACCTCGTGGGGACCCGTAGTTGATTCAAGAAATGGAAGAGCAGATGGGTCCTGTTCGGGGCGTTGCTTCTCATTGCCGCTTGATGTGTCCGATCGTCTTGTTGAGTTCGTCCTACTCGCGCCTTGTTGGTTCGAGTGTTGACATAGAGTCTAGGGGGAGGTTTCTTCTACACACAAGACCACTCAACAAAAAATAAAAAAAAATAAAAATCCTACCCATTGGGATCTGAGTAGATTTTCTGAATTCTGAGGGTCGCTAACATGTAATTGCCTTTTTATTCCATGATTGTTGTAGTAGTCCATAAATTCCTTTGAGGTGAATTCCCATTATCCTCATCTTGCTATTTGATCTTGAATCCATCTCATTTTCTCAACCATTTCCCTTTGTGGTAGATCTTGAAATTTTCAAAAGATTCCGATGAAATTTCGAAAGAAAACCAAAATATTCTTGTGTTAATCATCAACCAATAACATAAAGTATCTCTCACCTTTAAGCCTTTTTGTTGTAGTTAATCCAACTAGACTTAGATGCCACTTCCCATGGTTTTATTGTTGAATATTCCTTTGATTTGAACCTCGGCTTTGTTTTGCTTTCCTTTTTGCAATGCTTGCATAAAGTGTTGTTGGTTTTGCGATATGGGGAATTTCTCTAATCGCTTCTTTTCTCGACTTTGACAAGGTTATCAAAATGCATGACCCATTCTTCTATGCCAGCCAACTTTTCAACTCTCCTTTCCTAGACAACACTTTTTATTTCCAATTTCTTAACACATATATGTTGTTCAGTTCTTGCAATTGTAGTGACCACTTCCCTAAACCTTCTTTTCTTATCTCTCCTGTTAATTTTGTGAATCTAAAGTAACTTTTATGACCTTGGTCACACATTTGACTCAATACTTAAAAGATTATGTTTCATATCTTCTACTAGTAGAACATTTTTTTTTTTTTTTTTTTTTTTTTTTATTTTTTTTGTCTTTTCCAATTATTTTGGATGAATCATGATTTCTAAAGGAGACCGATCCAACTCTTTCCTTTCTTAATTCAAGAAACTTGTCTTATCAATTCAAGCCATGTGTTTTGAACATCCACCGCCAACATACCAACCACGTTTCTCTATTTAGCTTGTAGAGCGACCGTGGCATTCTTCATTTCTATAATCGATCTTGCTTTCTTATCCATGTCATTTTCTAAGATTCTTGTTTGTGACTCAATTGAGGTTCTTTTAGGGGGACTTTCATTCTGCAATTTTGGCCATGTCCAAAATTTTTACATTTGTACATTCCACTTCAATGCTCAAAAAATTCAAACCTGTTGTAACTATTCTCATGTTTCAATAGGTCTTCTTGAATAACCCTTTGTGTATGGCTCAAAGTAGTTATTGTTCCGTTTGTTATTCCTACAATTTACAACTTTATGTCCAAAATTATTACAAGAATAACATAAACCAAAAAATATAGTTTGATACCCTAAGAGTTGAAGATCTTATGAAAGGAGGTGCTCTTATGAATCCTTCTTATTTTTGACGCTTGTCTATCTTTTTTTGTTGATTCTAAAATCTAATCTTCTCTAAGGGAGGAGTGTCCCTGTAATCTTCCTTTTATATGTTTTTATCCCCTTTGACTGTT
Source organism: Picea sitchensis (assembly GCA_010110895.2). NCBI lineage: Eukaryota > Viridiplantae > Streptophyta > Pinopsida > Pinales > Pinaceae > Picea > Picea sitchensis. The sequence goes on from SNQJ01S0012986.1 coordinate 9,214, forward strand.
TCTACAAAGATAACTTTGGATTTATTATTGCCTGTTGTTTTGGAGCTTGATCCTTTCTTCGGTTGGATTGTATCCAAGTACGGACCTATCAAGATAAGATTTTTGACCTGCAATAATGTCATCTAGAACTTTTGAGCTATTTTGTATATTTTCTTTTGAATATCCTTTTCTAGTGTGACAATCTGCCTGCTCAATGATCCCATCCTTTCCTTCTAGATGTTCTTGAGTGCTTCTTCAATTCTTTTATCTTCTTCATTTTGAACCTTCAATTTTGTAATCATTTGTTCTGGTTCTTGAGTGTCTTTTTTCTTATCTAGTTCTCGCTTTTTGTGTTCTTTTTTTTCTTCTTTTCTTCTGATAACTTCTATGGCACTCATTAATTTTTCTCGGAAGTCAACTTCTACCCTTCAATTTCTTCTTCATACATTCTTTATATTCTTCTTCGTAGTCTTCTTTATCGGAGTCTTCCACTTCCATGAATAAAACTCCCGCTTCCTCACTATCACTAACTTCATCTTCATCTCATGATGATGTCTCTTTGGTGCAAAGTTTTTCTGAAAAAAACTTTTGTAGTTCTTTTACCTTTATATGTTTTTCTCCCTTTTGAGGTCTTCATCATTTCTTTTTTTATGAGGACATTTGTTAGCAAAATGACCAATACCATCACAATTAAAACAAATTAAAGGAAGATTACCTCTGTACTTACCGTTGGTTCCCTTGTTCAGTCTTTTGATGAAGTTGGCCACTTCTTCATCATCTTCCGAGATGTCGTTGTTGCTGCTATATTCTTCTTGTTCAGTTTTCTTTTTATTTGATCTTTTGGACGCTTTGAAGGCTGCTTCTTTTACATCTAGATTTTCCTGTTCAGTTCTCATCTCATATGCTGTGAATATTCCATGCAGTTCATCCATGCTTATTGAGTTTAGATCCGATATTTCTTCTAGTGCTGATATCTTAGGGTTGAATCTCATAGGAAGAGATCTTAGTACCTTTTGAAAAATTACAGATTCTTCGATTTCTTCTCCCAATCCTATGATTTCATTCACTGCTTCATCGACTCGTAAGAAGTAGGCTGCGATATCTTCATATTCCTTCATTTTTAGTTGTTTAAACTGAACTCTGTAAGTTTGAAGCTTTGTTGTTTTGACTTTTGAATCTCCTTCATAAATATTTCGAATCTTGTCCCAAATCTCTTTAGCGGATTTACAATGTGCAACTTTGGTGAATACCGTAACACTGAGACCATTCAAAAGTGCATTTATGGATTTGGAATTATTCTCACCGATTTTCACTGCTTTGTCACTTGTTGGTGGAACTATTGGTGCTGTGTATCCATTTACAATTGATTGCCAAACTTGAAATCCCTGTGCCTGTATATATGCCTTCATCCTTATGCTTCAAAAAGCATACTTTTGTCCATCAAACTGTGGTATTCCATTTTTATATGACTTGGTACTCTCCATGATCTACCTTTCAGTGGTTAAACTGGTTTTTGAAGGAACCTGCTCTAATACCAATTGTTGGATTACTGAGAGGGGGGGTGAATCAGTAATAACATAATTATAATCCTTTTTCTTCAAATGTTATATCAATGTAGAATTATTATCCAATAATGAGAAGTTATAAATAAACAATCACACACATGCACATTACACCAGTGTTTTATGTGGAAACCCAAATCGGGAGAAAACCACAGAATGCTTTTCTTATATGTATTGAAGAATTACATTCATTGGAAGCACCAACTTCCTTTGTTTTCCAGCTGCAACTCGAAGGAGGCTTCAACCTCCTAGTTTCTCAAGCTACAACCTGAGGGAAGCTCCAACTCCCCAAATCTCTAGCTACAACCAGAAGGAAGCTACAACCCCCAATGTTCTCCAGCTACAACCGAAAGGTGGCTACAACCACCTGTCCTTCCCCCGTCCTACCACCATGAAGTAGAAGTAGAATGATGGAACCACTGTCACACTATCACTATGAGATATACCGTTGTAAGTCTGTACCAATAAATTTGAACCATGCTTGTACCATAAACAAGTGGATCAACCATGCACCAACCTGTAATCAAACTATACCATAAACAAGTGCATGAACCATGCACCAACCTGTAATCAACCTGTACCATAAACAAGTGCATGAACCATGCACCAACCTGTAATCAACCTGTACCATAAAAAAGTGCATCCAACCATGTGCCAAGTATGTACCAATAATGTGTCAACTACTCATAAACTATGACTCGTCAATATGTACCAACATCATCAACTATACACCTCATGTATGTGCCAACTCATCAACTACTGTCTCAACCATGTACTCAACATGTACCTCAACCAAAAGCCCTC